>LOEQ01004919.1:99157-119063 GCA_001685075.1 Bramus lutescens | reverse complement strand
TGTGTGTGTGTGTGTGTGTGTGTGTGTGTGTGTGTGTGTGTGTGTGTGATGGAATGACAACAGGAAACTGAAGAGACCACAGAGTTGAGAGGACTTATTGAAGCAGAGAGCTACTGCTGAGACAGAGAGGTGGTTAGACTTTAATCCACCCAGCTGAGAGCTGGGGAAAGCCAAAGCAGCAGCCACCTAGGCCCTGAGGTTTTAGCACCATTGAGGGAGGTGCAGGACCACTGAGGAAGCACAGGACCAAATGCTGGTAGACTGATGGAAATCTCAGAGGGTTCTTTGATTGAACCATGTAAAACAGTGGGGCCATGCTGAGCAAAGCGACGGGAACTGCCAGAAGTTCTCATAATGCACAGCCCGATGATCAGATGACAGGTCTGGGGGGCACCACCGTCACAATGTTAAGGTGTCCCTTTTATGTGATTCAGGTGAGAGTGCTACATCCTGCATCGGTCTGGTATGTTTGAAAAGGTCTCAGCTTTGCTTTTCTGGGATGATTTTAGCACAGACATACGCCTAGGTATTGCCCATCTATTTTGGTAAGTGAGAGGGCCAGCAAACATCATGACAGCCTGCCCTAATAACTCAGTTAAGAACTGGGCCTCGGTTCGTGCTTTTTGGAACTGAGCAAGCAGTTTCTGAGTCAGCCACAAGCAAAGGACAGTCAATCTCTGACACCCCTGACAGCAAGGAGGAGGAGGCCTGGTACTAAAGGTCAGGCCTGAGCCAGCTACCCTCCCCCCTCTGTCAGTGCACAGCAGGCCAGCCAGCTTCCATAATAAGCTCAAGGTGATATCCAAATAAGGACAAAGCCTGGGGCTTGGTCAAGCCTGCCCCCAAATAAAAAAGCTGTAGCCTTAACCAGCCCCTGACTAGCCCTGGCCAATTAGAACATGCTAATATGATTGCTACTTGCTCGAGCCATTCATATCTAAATTATTGCCTTAGGACTTCCCCTTAAGCTGTGCTTAAAAGGAGCCTTCCAGCTTCTCTCAGGGTCATCACCATCTTGCCTCTGTGTAGGATGGGTGACCCTAGCGTGGACTGAAAACACTCTTGCAGATTGCGTACGCAGATGGTGGTCCTTGTGGGACTGCTGCAGGCCCCTAACGGTAAGTACATTTGAACTACATGAATAGTGATGTAGCAGTCTATACTTTGTGGTTCATGCTGGACAACGGGTGGCATCTACATATAAGGCACAGAGTCAGTAAAGGGCTTGTTTTGCTTTGTTTCTCCCAAGTGTGGTCTTCATGTATTTAGTTACTATATCTGTGGTTCCCATGGGATGGTGATTTAGCTGTCATTTTGTAAATTATGCCTTATGTAAATTCCTTCTTATCCTGTGAGATACTTTCAACTTTTATCTCCCCCCCTCAACTTCATCTCCTGGTCAGCATGACCATGCCTCCTTTGGTTGCCTCTGCCCCTCAGAGCTCATATTTTTTACGTAAGTCTGTTTCATTTGTAGGAATGAATTGCTTAACATCAATAGCTCAGTAACTAATTGGCTAACAGCCGAACACCTGTCCTCTCTCCAGCCAGACATCACTGTGGTTTCCTCCCTCTCCTTTATCCAGATGCTGCCCACCAGTGCTCAGCTTTCAGCCTGGCTACCCTGCTCTCATCCCACCTACACGGCTCTGTAGAATCCCAGGGTGAAACTAACACTGTCTGAGCTGAAATTCAAGCCTCCCCTAAGCTGTCCTGGAGTAGAAGGTGATAGAATGCACCCACTAGTGGTTCTTGTCTAAGACAAAGCCAAGAGACTGCTTGGGCCTGCCATGTCTCCTTCCCTGTTGAGCATTTTTATCTTCCCGAACCCGAACATAACTGGTGTTTCTGGATGCTGTTGCTTTATTTCATTTGGTTTTGAGACAAGATCCTGTAGAACCCAGGCTGGACTTAACTCTTGATTGCCCTGATGCCATCTCCTGAATGTTGGGATGACAGGCATGTGTGTGCCAGCAGCCCAGCTTTAATGACAGTTTTTCTGTTTTTTTGGTTTGTTTTGGTTGGTTGGTTATTTGGTTGGTTGGTTTTGATTTTTTGAGACAGGGTTCTTCTGTGAAATAGTCCTAGCTGTCCTGGAACTTGCTCTGTAGACCAGGCTGGCCTCAAACTCACTGAGATCCCCTGCCTCCCGAGTGCTAGGATTAAAGGTGTGTGCCACCACCACCTGGCATAACATTTTGCTAATGGCTTTGACACCTTTCCATTTGTTCCTCGGATGAGTCCTGTCCTAGCAAGACAGCAGAGTAGTGTGACTTCATCATGCAGAATGGCATGCAGCTGAAAATTTACAGATTGTTCATTTCTGAAATTGTTCATGTGATGCTTTTGAAATTGTTCATGACAGATCTACCTGCAGCAACTCTGCAGATGAAAAGGGGATATTTTTGTTTTGTTTTGGATTTTTGTTTGTTTTTGAGACAGAGTTGTTGGTGGAGGCCACTAATTCGTTTCCTAGCCACCCTGACTCGAAATAATCACACAGAAACTATATTAATTGTAATACTGTTTGGCCAATAGCTTAAGTGTATTTTTGGCTAACTCTTATATCTTAAATTTAACCCATTTCTATTAATCTGTGTAGCACCACATGGCTGTGGCTTACCAGCAAGGTTTTCGTACCGCTGTCTCCTGTGGGTGGCTACATGGTGTCTCCCTGACTCTGCCTACTCTCTTTATATATCTCTTTCAGCCTGGCTTTACTCTGTTAAGCCATTGTCCAAAAGCAGCTTCTTTATTAACCAATGGCAACAAAACACATTCACAGCTTACATCACCTCCCACATCACAGAGTCACCTTCTATAACCCAAGCTAACCAACCTATAACCCAACTAACCAAACTAGTAGTGATCCTCCTGCCTCAGCCTCCCAAGCACTGAGTGAAGGCCTCCTAAAATCCCCCTGCCTCTCTTTACCAGGAGAAATCCAACCAAGTGAACCTTTCCATTCTGAAACAGCCCCAGGCATCTATCCAACCAGCATTTCTAATAAAAACCACAAAAATTCCTTGCCCCAACTCCCCTCTCATCTCCTATAAAACCCCGGGCCTTCCCAACCCCACAGCACACAGTCCCCATCCGCTCAGAGGGACAGCACCCTTCAGTGTCCAGTAGAGGGCAGTCTGCTTGTGTGGTATAAGCCTCCTCTCTGGTTTTCACTGCCACCTCAATCAATCACAATCTAATACAAAGAGTATCTTGTATTTTTAATGTGTTAATGTGAGACCTTGAAAGGACACAAGAACCCTAAGTATTGTGCCAGCACCAAGATTTCTGAGGTAACCAGAATCAACTGAACGAGGAATCACACAAACAGAAGCGTGGCATGAAATATCAGGCAGGAGCTGCATTCTGCTACTGGATTCTTGGTTCTGGCTGCCATGGTGGCTCCTGTGACAGGGGACTGGTAGATTCTAAGCCCGGTGGCTGCAGTTGTAGCATCAGCACACAGCTAGAATCTTCCAGGTGTATTTCCTAGAAAGGGAAGGAAAAGTCCCCAGCAAAGCAGCCAGGTGAAGCAGCTCCTACCTAGCTGAAACTTCCCCTGACTGGAACAGCAGCAGCCAAGCAACCACTAGGACTTCCGGAGCACAGTGTGACTGCTAGTGTGACTGCCCACTCTTCTCCTTCGTGAGTGGCATTTCTCATGAAGGGCCTCTCGGGAAGGTATGGCCCTCTTTCTCCCTCTTTTCTGGCTGAGCTACCTTGCAAGCCCCCAGATCAGTTTTCTTAACCTTTATTTCATACTGGAAGCTTCCTTCAAATGTCCAGGGAAGGGTCTTCATCATTCATATTTAAAACTGAGGAAATGGGTAGGGTATGATTTGTCTTGCATGGGATTGTCTGCTGACCAGGATGATGGGACAGAAGATGACAGAGAAATAGTCTATAAAAAGACTGTGAGCTCGGGGGTCACTTGCCCTAGGCGGGAAAGAAAAACCACTGCCCTGCCAGGCAGATGGACACTCACACGCCTGCCCAGGGTCACTTGTCCTGGGTGGGCAAGAAAATCCACTGGTTAGCCTGGTGCCTTGTGGCACCCTATGGTGAACCAATATATGGTGGGTGGGGCATGGGAGAGAGAGAGAGAGAGAGAGAGAATGAACCATGTACTGTGGAGAGAGGTAGATCTAAAGAGGTGAGGGCAGAAAGGAATGAAAGAATGAGCTGCTCACCATCCAGGGCCATGATGTCATCCCCATCAGTGTCTGTACTGATGTCCCTGGCTCCTGTTACAATCGAAGGCCGTGCTACTGCCATGTTTGGGCCTCTATCTAGAGTCATGTTGGAGTCTGAAGATCATGTTACTGATGGGCTCATTCCAATCTGAGAAGCCTGTGCTGTTACCCAGGGCCATGGTGAAAACTGGGCCCAAGATGCCGCTGCTGGCCATGTCAGGGTCTGTGTTGATGTCCATTGCCTATGTTACCTCAGAGGCTTGTTTGAACCATATGTTAAAACCATGTGTTGAAGTACAAGGGCCGTACTCAGCTGGCCCCACCCCTCACTGGCCTGTGGAGAAGTGGTCCTGCCCTGTTGCTGACCCCACCTCTCAAAGGAGCACTGACTTCTGCACTTGGGAAAGCTGGCCCCACCCCTCACCTGAGGGGGCGGGGTTCCAGCAGCCCAGACCAACCAACTCAGCTATCACCCTGTCCACATCCAGAGCTTTGAGTTGGAACCCCAGCATCTACCCCCACCTATGACCTGTTGGAGTTACAAGAAGGGATTAGCCCTATAGGACCATAGCTGCAGGATCTCCATGACTCAGGGCAACAGCAGGATATCAGGGAGGGTGTATGGTGAGTGTCCAGCATTGATGGGATTCCAGAAGCCAGAACCTGACCAACAACACACCACACAATGGACGTTTGCAAGTGAAGCTGTGTAGACAAAGGATCTACCACCTGACACACTGCAGACCCCAGTGTGGCTTAAGACCAGGGAGAGGCAGGAAGGATGCAGGAGTGAAGTGTGTTTTTTGCTTTGTTTATTTTGCTTCTTTGGTTTTTGGGGGTTGTTTTGTTTATTTGTTTTAATTATTATTCTTATTTGTATTTATTTATTTTTACTTTTATTTTTTTAAGTTTTCCTTGGGGAGGATGTTACAAGGGTGAAGAATGAATACAGAGGAACTGGAAAATGAGTGGGATTGGGGTGCATGATGTGAAATTCTCATGAATCAATAAGCATCATGTTTAAAATTTTTAAAAAATGCAATGTGCCCTCTAGATCTCCCGACTCCAATCCTACATAAGAAAAGGGAAGGAAATTATGGGTGAGGGCCTAGGAGATTGCTGAGTTGGTAAAGTGCGTGTGCATCAAGCATGAAGGCCTGATTTTGATATCTAGAATCCATGTAAAAAAATGGCAAGGTGCCCTACATCTGTAATCCCAGTTCTGGGAAGGCAGAGACAGACAGACGTCTAGGGCTTTGCTGACAGCCAGCCTAACCTAATCAGCAAAGTCCAGGCCAGTGAGAGGCTGTGCCTTTTTACTGAGAGGATACTAAGCAGAATACATTTAAACCATACACACACACACAGTGTACATACACATACCAAACACACCACACATAAGTGCATGCATGTGCATATTACAAATCCTTACAAGATGCTGTAAAGCTAAAAAGAACCTAAAAGCTTCCATAGAAGGAAAATAGAGGTTACCCAAAAAAGATGGGGGAACTGAATTGCTATCTATCTCATTTTTAGGAGAGAAAAGTGTATGAGAAGATACTGGAGCAACGTCTCCAAAGGTACGTAGTAAGTCTGTTCTTTCCTGATGCTGAGGCTTGAACCAAAAGCCTCATACCTGCTAGAGAAATACTCTGCCACTGAGCAGCAGCCCCAGTCCAAAAAGTACTTTTTATGTGTATATGGATGTTTTGACTGCACATATGTAGTATCACCCATGAGTGCAGTGCCTGGGCCGCTCCTAAATATCCTCAGACCAGCCTGATCTAGATAACTCTTCACAGGCATGCTTAGAGGCTGGTCTCATAGCTGATTCTAGAGCCTGTCAACTTGACATTATTGACTGTCAGTTACTTAGGGATACATTCTGGAGAGAATTGAATGTGAAACTAGTAAAAAGGATCCAACCTAGGAAATACAATGCAGCAAGCTTTAACACTAATGGATCCATATTCAAGAGGATGCCAGAGGTTTGGGTGATGCCTAGAGAATAAGATTTAGATACTGAATGACAGCCACAGGCATATGAAATCGCATGCATATGCTTCATTTTGTCAAGGAGGTTATTAGAAATATCAAGGAAACAGGGTTTTGGTAAGAACATGATATTTGAGATACATAAATTAAAATCCAATATAGTTTTTAGAACTGCTAGGATGTAAGCAAAGCCTTGATTGACTTGACCTACACTCTTGAAGCAATCCTCCTGTAATGGCAGGATTTTGTTTGCCTTTATCATTGTAAAGATGTAGCATTGGTGCAATGTTAGAAAAAAATGAGAGAACAAACTAGAGGTCCAGGAACAGATACATTCAAATGGACACTTTGTATAACCAGAAAGATGCTGGAGACCAGTGAGAATGTTGTTTAATTAATGGATTTGGATCTATTTGTTGTCGAATGGTAGAGGAAAAATAAAACAGGGTCCCCATCTGATGTGGGATTCCCTCTGTATGTTGTGAATATGTTTTATTATCTTTGGTTAACAAAGAAGCTGCTTTGACCTGTGGCAGGTCAGAATAGAGCAAGTGGGAAAACTACACTGAATGCTGGGAGAAAGTAGGCAGAGTCAGAGAGACGCCATGTAGTCACAGAAGGAGAAAAACACTAACTGCCAGCTGGAACCTTACCTGTAAACCACAAGCCTCAGGGTAGAATACAAAATAATAGGAATGGGTTAATTTAAGATGTAAGAGCTAGCTAGAAATATGCTTAAGCTAATAGGCTGAGCAGTGTTTAAGTTAATACAGTTTCTGTGTGGTTATTTCAGGTCTGGGTGGCCGGGAAACAAGCAAGCAGCCTCCTTCTTCACTCTACCACATATAGTTCTATGAAACTTGAACTAAGTTAAAACTTTCAGGGCTGTGGGGATGGCTTAGTAGGGAAAAGCATTCACCACACAAGCCTGAAAAGCTGTGTTCAGGTCCCCAGAAACTCGTGGTAATCCCAGCATTCCAACCTCCAGACAGCAGGCACAAACAGGAGAATCTCTGAGCTCCTCGCATGTGCCATGTCATACACACACACACATGCACACACATGCGTACACAAACACACAAACTGTAGTTGAAATTTTCTTGGGGCTGCTAACCAACTCCCAGATAAAGACATGGAGACTTCTTAGTCTTGAAAGCTTGGGTTTAACTTCGGCTTGTCTCTCTAGCTCTTATAACTTAATCTATTTCTGTTCATCTATGTTTTGCCTCAGGGCTCTTACCTCTCTTTCATTCTGTGTGTTCTACTTTCCTGCTTCTGGCTATCTGGCTTTCCTGTTTTCCCTGTCTGTCTGTCTGTCTGTCTGGTCTCTGGCATCTCCTTGTCTTTCTTCTCCCAGCCTAAATGCCTCCTCCTACTTGCTCTCCTATCCTGAAGTCCCACTTATACATTCTCCCTCTCCATTGGCTGTTCAGCTTTTTATTAGACCAATCAGGTGCTTTAGGCAAGCAATGTAAAATAGTAACACATCTTTACATAATTAAAAAATGCAACACATATTCACATAGTTAAACAAATGCATTTTTGCAGTTAAACAAATATTCTACAACAATAAACAGATATACAAATATGCATAGACTTTCAGTAAAAAAGCAAAAGAAATCCAGGCAATGGTGATGCATACCTTTAGTCCCAGAACTCAGGAGGCAGAGGTGGATCTCTGTGAGTTCAAGGCTAGCCTGGTCTACAAAGTGAGTTCCAGGACAGCCAGAGGTAAACAGTGAAACTCTGCCTCAAAAAAACAAAGAAAAACAAACAAAAAAGGAACAATTTATTTATATTTTATGTGCAATGGTGTTTTGCTTACGTGAATGTGTGTGAGGGTGTTAGATCCCTGGAACTGGAGTCACAGGCAGTTGTGAGCTGTCATGTGGATGCTGGGAATTGAACCTGGGTCCTCTGGAAGAGCAGCCAGTTGCTCTTAACCACAGAGCCATCTCTGCAGTCCTCGTTTATTTATTTATTTATTTATTTATTTATTTATTTATTTATTTATTTATTTATTTATTATTTATGTGTGTAGGTAGGGCACACTCATGTCTTGGTATAAGGATGGCAGCCATAGGAAACTTTTGGAAGTTGTTTTTCTCCTTTCACATGTGTGTTTCAGGGATCAGACTCAGGCTGTCGGGCTTGGTGGCAAGTACCTTTACCTGCTGAGCCATCTTGCAAGCCCTAAAAGTGTCTATTTTGTAGGTGGGTGTGGTTCCTATCATTTTAGCCCACTCACACTTCATTCGTTCATTTAGCAAACACACATCAAAACGGCCTGTGCATGATCCCGGGATGTGTAGATAGTGTGCCCCCCCACTTGTATCCTTGGGAATGGTTGTGGTACCTCATGAACTGCTGCAATTGAGGCATACTCCAAGATGTGGGGGCAGCAAGGCTACCAATGACTACACAACTCCACAGCCTTTGCTAAACTTTGGCAGATGAATGACAATCAACCTAAGCAGAAACATTCAAACCACCACAGGACAGAAGTGATAGAATGAATATATATTCTAGAATAAATATATATACATATTAATATATATATTCTAGAATATATATATATATATTCGCCCATTGGTATATTCATTCTATTGACCATCTACCAACAGAAAGTCCAAGAATCCAGGAGTTGTTCAGTCCATGACGTTGAATGTCTCAGCTGGTCTTTGGTATATGCTGGAATCCCAAAGAAGTAGGCTCTAAGGCAGGGAAGGTATGAGCTTGCCAGTTTGAGCAAGAGCAAGTAGGCAAAGAACAAAGCTTCCCTCTTTCTTGTCCTTTATATAGGCTGCCACCAGAAGGTGTGGCCTAGATTAAAGATGGATCTTCCCACCTTAAAAGATGTACGTTAAAGGTGGGTCTGTCCACTTCAAATGATTTAATTAAGAAAAATCCCTCAAAGGTGTACTTGGCTAACCATTTGGATTTTAGTTAATTCCAGATGTAGTCAAGTTGACGACAAAGAATAGCCATCACCCCAGTTGATTCCTGACAATGGACCAGTGTGACCAACCACCTCATATTCTGGCTGTCCTGCCTTTGCCACCATGATGGACACAACCTTTCTTAAGCCACAAGCTGAAAATAAGTCATTCAAAACTAAGGAAAACCCAGCTCATCCCCACCCCCAAATCATAGTAAGTTAAATAAAAAAAATCAAAATGAAAGCTGGGGAAATTGCTTGGTGGGTATGGTGTTTTCCATGCTGTGAGGACCTGAGTTCAGGTCCCAACACCCAGGTAAAAGCCAGGCCTGGTGACTTACATCTGTAACCCCAGCAATGGGGGTGAGTCCTGAAGGGGGCTTGCTAGTCAGTCAGCCCGGCTGAAACAGTGAGCTTGAGATTTAGTCAATGACCCTATCTCAAATAAATAAGGTGAAGAGTCTCAAATCAAGAAAAATACCCAACATTAACCTGAGGTGCACACACATGTGCTACACATACATACACGCACACTGCATGCATATCTGCACACATACACATAGACTACATAAATAAAGTGAACATGTATCTGTGAATAATGTAAGATCGTGTAGGGTTAGAAGTAAAATTTCTGCTTCAGCTGGTTCTTAGGGACCAACAAATCACATAGTATAACAAACTCCTTTATTTAACCTAAACTTATACCTTTCAAAGTTGTCAGTTTTCTCCATTTTAGGCTCTCACATATGAGTCTATGGCTTTGGTTTGAGACATTTCTCATCTTTGGAGATTTCAAGTATGTTCCTCACTTCTGGTTGGTATGAAGGTCTTGACTCTGTTCTCATTATGACTCCAAACCCAGCCCCCTTCTCCTTGGAATCTGACAGAGTGTGCTAGCCCATCAGGCCTTCAGTCTCACAGATAACACGTGTACTCAGGAATGGCATCCAGAAAAGCAAGTCCAAGTTGCCTGAAGCACTGGCTTGTGCTGATTGTGTGCTCAGAGTTGCAGTTACCCACTGCCTTCCTTTGTCTCTCTCCCTCCTGGAGGCTGGGCAGTGTCTTAGTCAGGGTTCCTATTGCTGTGAAGAGACACCATGACCACAGCAACTCTTATAAAGGAAAACATTCAACCAGGGCTGGCTTACAGTTTCAGGTGTTCAGTCCATTGTCGCCATGGTGAGAAGCATGGCGGCATGCCAGCAAACATGGTGCTGGAGAAGGAGCTGAGAGTTCTAAATCTGGATCCACAGGCAGCAGAAGAAGATTGTGTGCCATCCTTGACATAGCTTGAGCATAAGAGACCTCAAAGCCTGTCCTCACAGTGACACACTTCCTCCAACAGGACTACAACACCTAAAAGTATCACTTCTATGGGTCAAGCATTCAAACACATGAGCCTATGGCGGTCCTTCCTAATCAGACCACCACAGGCACTGACACCCTGCTAGAAACAGTTACTGGACTACCTTCTCTCAGAATGTCCCTAAACAGAGGTGATTAGCCTGCAACAGGCCAGGGGTAAACTTCATGAAATACATATTCTGCTTTCTCAGTATCACCAGGAACCCACAGACAGTGGGTTTCTCTGTTACTTGCCACAGTCCAGCTCCAGTGGGTTCAGATCCCAAAGAGGAGGTGTGGAGTCAGTGAAGGGTGGGAGGAGACTGACATGATCTGAGGGTGAATCAGGATGGCTGCCACTTCGTTGATAAAAGGCTATACCTTTTATGTGCTATAATTGTGCAGTAGTTTAGCCACAAGCAAGACTGAAAGCAGTTTTAATGGTTCAGGGTCAAAAGTGGCCATTAACTTCATCACACCATCCTTTACGAGACCATCTAAATGACTCGTGTGCCCTAAGATTCAGTAACTCCACCAGATGCCTCTTTCATCGATGGAATTTCTTCATTCCTTTGTGTCTTAGTCTTACTATGTGAGCCTGTTCCCCTCAGAAGCTCCCAAAAGGGAAGGTCCTGATATCTTGCTCTTTTTCCATTATCCTGAACCTTTCTGATTTCTCTATCCTTATCACCTGAACTCTTGCCCAAATGACCACAGGTTCTGGATCTGTATTAGACACTGTTCATCATTGGCGTCAGGTGTGTCCAGTTAGTAGTTGGCGTCAGGTGAGTCCAGTTACTAAATCCCATAACACAGAGTGAGGATCATTAGAAACGAAAGTGAAAGCATGCTGGGGAAGTGCGACGTCA
The DNA here is from genome assembly GCA_001685075.1 of Bramus lutescens. NCBI lineage: Eukaryota > Metazoa > Chordata > Mammalia > Rodentia > Cricetidae > Bramus > Bramus lutescens. The sequence goes on along the minus strand of LOEQ01004919.1, from coordinate 107,721 downwards.
ATACTGAAAGCTGGCACTTTGTCAAGCGGCAAAGGTCGCCATGCAGTCCATGCCAGCTACTCCCCGAGTTCAGCTGTCAGGTTATCTCAAATAGGCCACTCTTACAGCACTCTGACAGAGATTAAAGTGGTCTGTTTTCAAGCGGTTAGGATATGAATCAAAGATTAGGGTGAAAGGAACCTTAACCCCTAACCTGCTTCAGTTGGGACGACTGAGGTTGTCTGGGGATAATCCACTTAAGAGAATTTGTGGGTGTCTGTTACCCCAACCTCTCTTTATGTTCTTTTCCATTGTTTAAAGTTGACATTTTCCTGCTGACAGACCTGCAGGCTGTCAGCTCTCATCTCTCTAAGGCTTACCATTTTATGTTCCTGGGACCTTCACTACAAGGTACGTGGCTTAAGGTGAGGTCACAGTAGCCGGAGCCCCTGGAAAGGAAGGATGGTCAGAAGAGGTGGGCTTCTGCTCTGACCTTGCTTTAGCTGTTGGTACCAGGCTGGGAGCAGTGACCCCCAAAGCCAGTCATAGGGCCACCCTACCACTGCTAGGGTTTCTCATAGCTAGGGTGACAGGAGGAAGGACTCAGGACTCCAAGCCTGGATCCCCAACAGGGTAGACAATGTTGTCAGGCCCTGGGCCATGGAAGTGGAAAACTTGTCTCCCTGACTCTGATGGCTTCCAGGTATTTTGTAGGAGGAGGCCGCTAGTAAGTTCCCAGCTGCTTATCCCTGAATTAATCACACAGAAACTGTATTAATTAAATCACGGCTTGGCCCATTAGCTCTAGCTTCTTATTTGCTAACTCTTATATATTAATTTAACCCATTTCTATTAATCTATGTATTGCCGCAAAGCTGTGGCTTACCAGCTAAAGTTTTGGCGTCTGTCTCTAGCATAGCTACATGGCTTCTCCTAACTCTTCCCTTCTTTCTCCCAGAATTCAGTTTAGTTTTCCCTGCCTACCTCTATTCCCTGTGCAGGTCCAAGACAGTTTTATTTATTCAATAATGGTAATTACAGCACACAGAGGGGAATCCCACATCACCTCCTCTTTTCTGTTTAAATGAAAAGGAAAGTTTTACTTTAACATAGTAAAATTACATATAACAAAACAGGTATCAAGCAATAATTACANGTTACAATATTTATATCTACTTTATCTTTTATTGTAACTAAGAAAAACTATAACGATAAATCTAAATTCCTCAACTCCATCAAAGACTCCAGAAGTATATAATATAACCTAAATAAACAGGAAGTGCATTGTAAGAAACATCTAAAATGCTAGAATTGACAGAGACTTCTCACTGCTCTTCCAGTTTATAGATGATGAAACAGAGGTCGAGAGAGAAGAGACTTTTTGATGTCCCATATGTAGAGGGGACAGGTCTCTCAACCCATAATAAGCCATCTAGTGCAGGTTTATGTACAACACATAGATACTGAGCAGCCAGAGCAGGGAGGACAGGTGACAAACCCAATGTTACTGACTGGTTTTTCTCTCCCTAGATGAGCATCACATCCAAGGTAAATGGAGCAGAAGTCCTTGGCTCATCTTGTCTTCTCCCCAAGCAGGGTACTAGCTGTCTCAACAGGGGCCAGGACAGTCCACTGCCTTCCACAGCTGTGACTTCTGCTTGACCCAGTGGGTATGGGATGAGAGCGGAGCTGAGAGTAAGGTATTCTCCTTATTTGGTGGATGTTAGAGAGTATGACCTCTGACCAAAGGGCACAAGGACACAAAGATGCCCAGAGTTCTCAGGTGAAAGATCATTCATAAGTCCCAGGTCCTTTAGCAGTGTCTCAATAGTCTCTCTCTCCTCTGAAAGCAAAGCTCAGGTATAACCAGGGCAACGAAATCATCTTTCTGAGTTTCCTTTGCCCTTTGTTCCCATTGAAGATGAAAACCTAAACAGGATTCCTCAGTTCCTTATAGAAAAACAAAACAAAAAACCAAAAAGTATGCCACTGTATTTAGTACATGGGGAACAGGATGGTCATGTGGACACAGATTAGCAGTGTATACTCTAGTAAGATTTGACACTCCTCAATTTCCTCCTGAAAATAAGGATACTACACCTATCTTGAAAATGGTATAAGGAATGAATGAATGCATATTTGCTACTGATTTTATTTGACTTGGGAGGTATCCACCATGATATAGATCTCACTGAAGTTTTCATGTTTCTTCTGGGCTACTTTTCAACCCAGGTACCTGATGACACCCAAAACCCAGTGTTGCTTGTAGGACCACCAAGATGGAAAACCGACGAGGAAGGAGATCCAGGAACTGGGAGAGGGAGGAGAAAAGAGAGGCAGGATTTAGGAATAGTGGATAAACCTAGGTGGCAAGGAAGGCCCAACTGCTAGACAGTGTAGGATCCACAAGGGAGGCTCAGGGCAGCTTACATCTGTGGTTTTCAGGCCTCCTGCATCCCTTAAGGTCAGGGAGGCTGGTGTAAAGCAGTGAAGACCTTCTGCTTAGAGCCCCACCCTGAGCCAGGTCTACCATCTGTGATGAGCAGAATTACCCAACTATACCTGTACATCCACCCTGCAGTCTGTGACATTTCTCCTCTTAGACCCTGGCAGGGGCATCCAAAACCTTGAAGTTCTTCTCTGAGGAGTTCATTGGTCAGCACTTCCAGGATGTGGAGTTAGATGAAGGGAATCCTCAGCCTGGAGACCTCTTCCTGTTTGAGTTGCAAACTCTTCGGCCACTGCCCATTGGGGCCCATGTGGGTGTTTACTGCGGCCAGGGAGAGATCATACACTTTGAGTGTGAGTGTAAACAAATGTGACCAGTCACAGGGGTGCTGCAGTTGGGTGAAAACTGGGATGGAAGTGTAGGTCTCTGGAAGGGGGAAGGGCAACCCAGGTGTGGGACTTCAGTTTGAGGTAATGTTAACTCTGATTTGCACTGGGCCTGCTATCTCCACAGGCACAGCTTCCAATGGTGGTCTACTACAAACGCTTCTGGGTTATTGGGAAGGTGTGGTGTGCAAACAGGGCCTCCATGCAATGAAACACTCCCGAAAGCTCTTGCGTGTACTTCGCAAACGCGATGGCATTGATCCTAAGATGCTGGAGCGCCGTGTTCGAGAAGCAATGAACAGCATCCCTCCTCTCTATAATCTACTTGACAGCAACTGTGTGCACTTTGCCCTGAAGCTGTTGGACATGGACTCAGTAAGCTCCTCTCCTCTAGCTGCACAAATCCCCATCTCAGTCCCTGAGACCTCCTTTCTGAGTTCCACCCATTTCCAACCAGCCCACAAATTCTGATCTTGGGGTTCTGAGAATCCTAGTTCCACAAATCAAGACAGCTCTTGGGAAGTCTTCCAGTCTCCAAGCCTTACCGAGAGTTTCCAACCACTCAGCCCCATGCCCAAAACTCTAGCCCAAAGAGATATAACCCACATACCAGCCTAGCTTAGCTCAGGGTTTTCTCTCCATCCAGACCTATTCCTTCCTTGCTTCCTTCTCTTTCTCCCTCCCTCCCTCCCTACCTTGGGTCTTGGGAACTGAGCTCCAGGAATCACAAAGTCCCTGAGACCTGGCAATTACACCAGACCCTAACTCAGTCTGTTATTTCTCCTTTCCCTCCCAGAAATAAATGGACAAGGACTCAACCATGGATTAATGTGACCTTGGGCCCTCTTGAGCAGGCCAGAAGAGGCTTCAGAAAGAATCATTAAAGCATTTTCTAAAACCAAATCAGGATGTCAGCTGTTCTCTCTGCTCCATGTGGAACTGGTCTGCTTCCAGAATGCCCTTGTGCTTGCTTCCTGGGTCAGCCTGCCCTTAAATTCCTCTTCTTCCAGGAAGCTGCTAAGCTTCTCACATAGTAGGCAGGTGGCCCCCAGAGGGATTTAGGCTGTGTGGAAAATGAGGTTGTAAAGGTACCATCCCTAAATCTCCAAGGCCGATGTTTCAATCTTTGCCTTCTTTCATAGTATCCCCCTTCCTTCACTGCGTGGGTGGGTGGACCCTTGGAGGTCAGGTGATCAGGGTTGGTGACAGGAAGTCTGCAGTTGTCCCAAGGCTGTGCTGTCATCATCCAGCAGCCTGGTTCACTGTCAGGCCTGCAGGTGCTTGCAGTTGCTTTAAGTGCGGAGACATGGGTGTCTGGGGGTTCTGAGAGATTATGGGGTCAGGTGTTGTTTTGTCCCCCCATGTCCAATCACCCCAACCCCTGGACTCCGCAGTGGTGCTGGTGCCTTTAAGAATCTCAGCACAGGGTCCTGATTGCTGAATCTGCACGCAGACTCCTTTGTACATGTTTCATCTCAGCAGAGCTAGGCCTTCACCTCTTGCCTAGGTCAGAGCCCAGCCTCACTGTTCAGCTGGCCCTCAGGGCAGACCCATGATGGCTATCCCTGCCCATAGTGAAGACAAGGGTATCTTGGCTGGAATTGGAAGTAAAAGCCAGCAGATAATTAAAGTGGAGTCTATTTGAGTCAGGTTATTACTACATGACACGGGTTATATAGCCCGGGTGAGTCTGGAACTCACTATGTAGCCCAGGCTGCTCTCAAACTCTTAGTTCCTCCTACTCACCCTCCTGGGTTTTGGGATTACAGGTGTGTCTTCCCATGCCCATCTTAAAATGAATTACTAAAAAAACTTGAATATACCAAAAGGAGTCTGTTAGGTATATTCTTAAGATGAGCCTCTCCACCGATGCAAATAATTCCAATCAGACCATATTAGACCAAATAAAAGAAGCCCAGGTAGTTGGTAGCATGGTGAGGGAAGGGGAGGGGGGCATGCAAAACCTGAAAACCACATGTTCCTTCTATGGGCAGCAGCCTAAATAGCCTGTGGGAGTGGTCCTGACACTCCCTGGGGAGGAATCAGTGCTTGGCGGGCTTTCTTGGAGGTGGAGTCTGGTCCAAGGCAACTCCCAGGGGGAGGGGGCTTAGGTGGATGCCGGGTATTACATTCCAGACTCTTTGTATAAGGGGTAACAGGGAGCTGAGGTGTTGTTGATGACTAACATTTTAGGCTCTTTTTGGATAAAGTTGGTTTACTGTCATCCTAGAGTCCCCAGGCAGCTGTTTTTTTGAGGGAGATGAGAAGGCAGGTGGCAGATTTTAGATAGTAGGTGTTCTTGATACAGAAGAGTTGGTACCAATGGTCAAGGCCCAGGAGCTGGTACAGGTGTTTGGCATTGTCTGGAGAGTGCTTTGTAAGTTAGTCTTGACCCAGACAGCAGAAGTGACCTGTAAAATATGCTTGAAAATGGGAGAGGTTAAAACATGCTCTGGAAACTGTTAGTTTTTTTCCGGAACCTGTAGGTATCTGTTTACATCTTGGTGTTATAGCAAAAGGCTATTGCTTTAAGTTAATTGGGAACTCTGTATTTTTAAGATACACCTGAAACCTGTTAGTCCTGTACTATGAAGCCTGTTAAAAGAAGCACACCTCTCTGTATTTTAGCAGGAAACTTAACAAATAATGAGCAACCAGTACCTTAAGTCATCAAATTCCATTTGACAGACAATTAAAGTGAGTTGGAAACGTTGGATTTTTAAGATACAACTAAAACATGTTAACCCTGAACTATGAAGCCTGTAAAAGAGGCACAGCCTCTGTATTTTTAGCAGGAAACTTAACAAATAAGTATTAAGCTACCAATGCCTTAAGTAATCTTGAACTATGAAGCCTGTGAAAGAGGCATTCCTGTTTCTATTTTTAGCAGGAAACTTAACAAATGAACTAACAAGCTACCAGTACCTTAAGTCATCAAATGCATTAGACAGATCTAAGGGGACAAATGAGCAAAAATGAGACAGTTTTTTTTTTTAGCTATGCAAACAATCACAAATTTTTCCTAGTCCTTGGAAAATATCAGCCTAGAAGTAGTGCTTGCTATTAGCTGCTGAGTACAACAGGCCCAAAGATTTTCCTGTGGGGGGAAGATTTAGTCTACCTGTCTTGGCAGGATGAGAAGATTCCCCAGAAGGCATCCAGGAAGCTGAAGAGGTGAAAGGCCGTTTTCTTTTTTTGCTGTGTGAGTGGCTTTGCTAAACCCAAAGGCAAGCCTGGAGGTGGAATGTCCTTTATGACCATGTATTTTCTTGGAGGAGCTAAAGAGTGCTGCGGGAGTTGGCGTGTCTCTGTATTAGAGGCTCTTTTGTTAAATGCCATACCCTCAGATCTATAAAGGCACTTGAAAATTGGGTACTATTACCTGTTATTTAAACTGGGCATATAAGCTAAACTTAGAAGTGTATTTTATCCAATTACTTACAGTTTACCAATACTAGTAAATGTAAGAAGATTAAAAGGAATATTTCAATAAGTCTAAGAATACTAGCACACAGGGGTACTCTTACCCAAGATGGCAGAGAGGTCAAAATGGAGGCTACCAATGTGTTTGTATTTTTTTAGAGCTGCTTTAGTCTGGAGTTATCTTAAAATAAGCACACATGCACACAGAAAGATAAATCCACATACTATGAGAACATACCCACAAAGTTACACAGACATAATGTGGCCACTTTATTCGAACAGACAGACAAACAAAACACTTTTAGAAACATGTGTCAGCTGACAAACTTAAAATCCCGGTGTAGTTAGGAGGTGGCAGAAGCCAGGAGAGTGGAAGGATAGGGGAAACAGATTTGTTTTAAGAAAAATCCCAGAGTGAGACAAACAGCAAACATCTAGAGGGTAGGGGTGGGGGGAGGTGAGAGGGGAGCGGGGGGAGTGGGGCAGTAGGGCGTTAGATGTTAGATAGCCCCAATTTAAAAGGATTTTTGTAAAGGGATGCCCAAGGGCATTTGAGTAATTGACTTGGAATCACAAAGACCCATCTAAAAGCCCATGCTTTTTGGGACTCAAGTCTACCACAGTGCATCCACTGGGACAACTCTTGAGTCAAAACAGGATGCATGAGAAATGAGTGACAGCCATCTCCAAACAAGGTCTCATCTCAGCTAAGCCCAGGCTTCCGGTGTGGCCACGACTTCAACTGAAAGCCAAAGAGTGCATGGGAAGGGTGTTTTCCAGCACATGGCACTGAGTCTGTGGGAAAAACAGACCCCCTCAGTGGGAAACCTCCATATATTAGGTATATTCTTAAGACAAGCCTCTCTGCTGACCCAAATAGTTGCAATCAGACCAAATAAAACTGAATAAAAGAAGCCCACATTTACTGCAGCAATCCCCGGTGGCAGGGAGCATGGTGAGGGAGATAGGGGAACCACACAAAACCTGAAGACCACATGACCCTCCCTGGTCAGCGCTTGGCAGGCTTTCTTGGAGGTGGAGTCTGGACCAAGGCAACTCCCAGGGGGAGGGGGCTTAGGTGGATACTGGGTATTATAGAGACAAGAAAGGGAGAACACACACACACACACACACACACACACACACACACACCCCAGAAAGGGAAAACAGATAAATAAAACCAAAGTTTACCCATATCAATTACCGCATTAAACATTTATTTCTGGAGTGAAAAGGAAGACCCAATTATATTATATTATGTATTTTAAACACAGTGACATAAACTAGACACAAGGTGTGCATCCAGTGTCTCCAATACTCACCAGGATGAGATGAGAAGGTCACTTGAACCTAGAGCTGAGATCAGCCTGGGACTGATGGGAGTGAGACTCCCATCTCAAAATCAAACATAAATGCAAAGACACAAACAGATTACATGTCAATGGAAAAAGGAAAGCAAATGAGTGATAAAAGACACAGATGCAATTAACAAGCTTAGTGTTAGATCAAGACATCAACTCGAGCAGTCACAGAGCTGTGGGAGGACGTTCATATTGATAAACGTCAGCTCCTCCAAAGATGCCGCAGTCATAAAAGGTTTCTACATGTAGTAAGAGTTTCCAACTCCACAGGCAAAATCTATAGGATGAAAGGGAGACAATTCTGTCCCTGTACTTATCAGGAACTCTTACCATCCCTCTTAATAGACAGAAAACTCTAGAAAAAATAAAGTTAATATAATCAGAGGTAATATGAGCAATATTGTCACCACCTTGACCTAGGCGCACTCACAGAACACTACACTCGAACCTGCAAAATACACTTGCAAGGGTGCAAAGTGTGTCCTCTAGAACAGAGCATAAAGCAAACCTCAATAATTCATGGAGATTGAAAGCTAGCTCTCATCCTCTGTCCAAGGCAGCGTGGAGATGAAGCCTTGATTTCCCTGAGGCCAGTGAAGACTGAGGGAAAGGAGCTGAGGAGAACGGGCAGTCATGGCTGTCGTTTATCAGATGTTGAAAGGTGGGAGGAGGGGAAGGAGGAGCCATTTACCTACCTGGACCCCAGCCCTCAGGCTCTGGCTTCTTGCCCACCCCAGAGTCATAAAGGAAGTGCTGCTGCCTCACTCAGATTGGTTAGGACACTGGTGCCCAGAATCTGGCCCCAGAACTTCCTGCTTAGCCCCTTTATCTGCCTGATCTATGGAAACTTGTCCTCTTTCCTCTGGTCACAGAAGACGAACGTCTCATAAGGAGTAAAGTGTGGTCGCTAAAAGGTAAGCAGCTTAGTTATGAGCTCAGATTGGGGGGGGGTTGTGACAATTAGCC
>LOEQ01004919.1:76733-92410 GCA_001685075.1 Bramus lutescens | reverse complement strand
TCTCTCTCTCTATATATATATATAATATATATATATGTAAAGTTTAGTAAAACTCCCATTGGTAGAAAAGATGGTACCGCTGGGTGCAGTGGTGCTCACCTCAACCCCAGAACTCAGGAGGTAGAGGCAAGAAGAGTTCTTTGAGTTTGAGACCAACCTGGTCTACATAGCCAGTTCTAGGACAGTCAGAGCTACAAATAAATAATCAACAAATAAATAAGCATATTTTATTTATACTTACTACAGCCCAGAGGACTAAGGAAAGCAAAATGTAGGTTCCTCTGCTGTCAGCACAGTGTGGCTAGAATCACTGGATGTCACTAGAATGAATGAGGGTTTTAAGTGGGGGGGGCCTCTCACCAGATTTGTGTATTGGAAGGATCTCAGGCTGGATAGAGGAAAGTGAAAGGGGGGGCAGGCTGGAGTGATGGCTCAGTGGTTAAAAGCACCTGTTGTTCTTTCGGAGGACCCGGGTTCGATTTCCAGCACCCACATGTTGGCTCATGACTACCTCCAACTCCAGCTCCAGAGGGTCTGATGCCACTTCTGACCTCCTTGGACACCACATAAACATGCGCACGATACCCATGCCTACATGCAGGCAAAACACTCACACACGTGATATAAAAAATAAATAAATCTTAAAAAAAGTAAGTGATCTGAGTTGAGCAAGAGACAAGGGAAAATGTTAATTAGAGTTGAGTGGCTGGGCATGAGGCCGGACTTAGGCAAAGCGGTTTAAACTGGAGGTCTCAACTGGCTCGGCTAACTGAATGTAGCACTCACAAAAAGTTTGGCAGCAGTAAAGGATGCTGAACACGCAAAACCTGAAATGAATTAAAAATCAAACACATAATGGAACTGGGGAGTTCCTGACCTGTGCGCCTACTGTGACTTTACTGCAGCTGTGAGTCTAAACAGAACATCGCACTCTACAACTCTGACCTGATCACACCAGACACTGACACCGCCTGACACACCTTGGTGCACACCGGAGACACTCCCTGGAGACTGACAGGCCATGAACCACAGCACTTTCAATTGTACATACAAAAATCTCTGCTTTTACAGAAACATAATGGTTTAAATACAGAACTGGGGACTTTCTGACATGGTCCTACCCCTTATTCTTCAGCATGGATCAAGTCAGTGTGTCTTTGGATTTAGTGTTACACAAGAAATCACATCTGTGTCACTCGTATGCAAATTTACTTTAGTCCAGACCGGTAACATTATCTGTGGTAAATATCTGGTTTTGTTATCTTGTTATTATTTTTATGTGTATGTGTGTATGTATGTGTATGAAGTGTATGGGGTGTACATGCACATGTATGTGTGGGTGAGCATGCCAGCAAACTACAGGGAGATATCCTCCTTTGTCACCCTCGGCCTTGTTCTTTGACACAGGGTCTCTCACTGAACTGAGCTCACAGATTTCCTCTAGGCTGGCAGTCAGCTGAGCTCAGAGATTCTGCTCTCTCCATGCCCTCTCAGTGCTGGGTTAGAGGTGTGAACAGGACCATGTCTGGTTTTTACATGGGTGCTGGGATCTGAACTTTAGTCTTATGTGCCAGCACTCTTAATTGCTGAGTCATCTCTCCAGCCCCAAAGAACTGTTTTTATTTCTTTTGTATTGATTGCCAGTAAATGCTTGATTTGTGTGCCTGCTTTAAATCCTTGCATACAGAGCCTTGTAAAAATTTCTCAGGTGCAAAGCTGTGCTCAGTAGAAATGTTAAGATGTCCTGACCTACACTAGGGATTCAGGGGGGACATAAGGGCTTTCTTTCCTATTGCTTTGATCAAACATCTGACAAAAGCAATTTAAGCAGTGGTTTATTTTAACTCATAGGCTGAGGATATATGTTGGGGAAATGTGATAGCAAGGGTTTGAGGCTGGACATAGGAAAACCTCAGTCATGAAGCCAAGAAGATAAATGAATGCTGGGCTTCATATTCTCTCATATTTTCTCTCTCTCGCTCTCTCTCTCTCTCCTGCTGTAATTCTTTTAAATTTGTTATTTTTATTTTATGTATATGGGTGTTTTGCATGCATGCTTGTCTGTGAACCACATATGTGGAAACCCCTGAAACTGGAGTTACAGACACCTGTGAGCCATGGGGGTGCTGGAGATAAAACCTGGGTCATCTGGAAGAACAGTCAAAACTCCTAACCACCGAGCTTTTTACAGCCCCCCCTTTCTCCTTTTTATTCAGTCAGGTGCCTCAATCATGGGAAGTTGCCCCTTACACTTAGGATGGATAGACTTCCCATGTCTATTGGAGCAATCTAAATATTCCCTCACAGTCAAGCCTGCAGGTTTGGTGTTTCTTTAGATTATTCTATATCCTACAAACTCACATTCAAGATTAACTACACACACTGGCTTTGGAAGGACTGATGAGGAATGAGAGGCTGGGCCAGAGTGAGCAGGGATGTATGAGATTACTAGGGAGGACAGAAACACCGTTTCGAGGAAATTTATGGTTCAGTTATGGCTATGAGATTTGGAGTGAAAAAAGAAACTCTTCCCCTGACCCTCTCATGTGCCCAGAGACTGGGATGGGCTCAGTCCCTGTCCCCAGCCATCTGTACCTCCTGTGGCTTTGCTTCTGAGCCGTGAGAGGGAAACCAGAGCCTCCCACCTGGCCAGTGTCTAGTTACTGAGTTTCAGGGCGGGCCTTCTGGTGGCAGTGGGCATGACAAGCAGTCCCAGCTGGCTGCCAGCTCAATACTCTCTTGGAGCTGGACCTGATGCCAGATGCAGCGATTCCTGCAGCTCCCCGGGACGGTAGTGAGGCCAGGAGCCAGTGGGGCTGATCAGGAGGAGGCTTCCAGTCCTGTGCTTGGTCCTGAAGGTGGGCCCCCATCCTGGTACCAGGCCCTGAAGCCTGAGGAGCTTCGGTGGCTGCAGGCTCCTGAGGAAGACACAACCCCAGAAACATCAATAGAAGGACCTTGCCCTGAGGTTGGCCAAGGCCAGACCCAGAGCCAGCCATTAAGGTACAGAACGTCCTGCCTCTGCTCCCAGGGAACTGAGGTCAGGGAATGGGTAGCTGCTACTTTCAGCCCAGCTCCCTATTTAACTTCCTTGGTAGAGTAGCACCGGGCACGTATTCAGGCTCAGGGCTTGAGGGCTTCAGGTAGAGGTCATGGGACACCTGAGGGTTGAGAGTATGACTAAGTGAGATAAAGAAACTCTGAGTGGAGGGAGAGGGTGAAACATTCAAGGCTTCAAGGCCCACCTTGACTGTCCTACCCCCAAGCCCTGGCTGGAGTAGGCTCAGGAGAAGGTTTGGGGACAGAAACGAACACAGTCCAAATTTGAGCAGCCTCTCTGGATGTGTTGACTGTAACTTGGGGAGGGAGCCCCGTGGGCCACTGAGGGGTGGGTGGATGTGTCTGATCCCAGTGTCATGTTTGATATGCCAGAGGGCTCTAGCCACAGTCAGGAGAGTCCGCTAACCCAGAGTAGGTCAGGGGTCAAGTCAGAAGGAGTGCAAGGTAAAGGAATCCAACTGGGAGGTGAATATTTCATGATCTCGGGGCATTGCTCCATTCCTCTCCCTTCCTCTGCCTCCTGGGAACGTGAAGCCAGTGGGAGCAGTGGGAGCAAAAGAGGGATGGGGTCCATCACGCTCCAGGAGGACAAAGGCCAAAGGCCACCTCACTCCAAGAGGCATCGTGTGGGTTGTGGGCATTTGAAGATTAATTCTGCCAGCTCTGCTTTATACCCAGTGTCCCTCCCTTCTGCCAAGAGCCAAAAATGCATTACCAGTTCTGTGGGTGGGATGGCCTAGGGTGTGTGCTTTTGACAGGGGCCTGAGACATTTGGGGTATGGCAAGGACACCCATGTGTGAAGCAGTCAGCTTCTAGGGAACATTGACAGTTAAGGAGACTGGCCTGCTCTGTCCATTGTAGGTCATTGCCCTACCCCATACCACACCAGGCTGGGCCTCAGGCGGTCAGAGGATCTCCTCATCTGTTTTGAAGTCCCCTGGCCATTTTGGTGAATGAGCCTGGAGTAACCAAATTTGTCAAGGTTGTATATGTATTGTATATGGCTGTGGTGACTGTAGGGGGCCTGTGTATGTCTATAGGATAGCATGGGGGAGTATGGAGTGGTCTCTTATGCCATATTTATCTATAGGTGTATAGGTGAAATGTGTCTAGGGGTTTGTGCCTTGAGAGTGCTTCTTTGGAAAGGTGTTGAATTGTTTTGTGTGTATTTGTGTGAGCGTGTGTGTTTCCCTTGGGTTTCTGGGTGTGTGACTGCAGTTTCACATATATGATTATGTGTGTCTGTGAGGGATGTGTGTGGGATATGGCTCTATCTCTGGGGTACAGGTAGACCCATGGGAGTGGACGTGTGTGTGGGACATGTGGTCGGTACTTTTATGTGAGTTAAACATGGAGTGTCTATTTGACGGATAGAACAGTGCACACTGACATGTGGGGAAAACTGGTGCCCACCTCTGTCAGCTCCCAAGACTCAAAGTTATGCCAGTGTCTCAGCGGAATTGTTTGTGCTTCTGCCCACACCTCAGCTCAACACCCGAGTGACTGGTAACCAGGTCTGTGTCTGGGAGTGCTGTGTGACATGAACAGATACAGATTCACCCCAGATGTGGCACCAGAGACAGACCAAAGAAACAATCCTACCTAAGTCCAGCTCAGTGAGCCAGGGAATTCCAGGAGTATGGGTGAACAGCTACCCACAGGAGCCAGAATGACTCAAAGGTAGCTGGGTCATTCAAAGTCCAGACCAGCATGGGCGACAGTTCCCAAAAGCCGTATCCCTGGGGCTTCCTACATATTTCTGGGTAGGCTTGTGGAAGAGTCTCCTCTCTCCAAGATGGTTACCTCTGTGCAATTATAGGGAGGGGCCTGGTGAATCCTATTTCCTGATCTTATAAGTTTCATATACTTCCTGAGTCTTACGAGCCTGCCATCAGAAAGTAGTTTCTTTAAGAAATAACTCCCCTTATGGTAGTGAGAGGGACAAAGTGGTTGTCTTCTGGTCTTTGCTTTGAGAGCACCAAAAAGGTTTTGGTCTTGTGGGCACCCAGGAAAGGGCACTTTGAGCTAACATGAGCAGGGCTGGATGCATTCTGTCCATCATCTGCCATCTAGCAAGGGCTTCTGTGTTCTAGAAGGCATCCTTTTTCTACTTTGCTTTTCTGTTAAAAACTTTTCCAAAAGACATTTCCCATGTACATACATATGTGTTGACTTGGGTGTACGACAGTGCTTGTGTGTGTGTCATGCACACGTGCACATGGAGACAGGGTGAGAAACGAAGCTTCCCAAAGTTCTTGGGACATGGGTTTCTTAGTGCTCTTATCCCTCCTCGTTTTTTTTTGGGGGGGGGTTAGGCTCACACACGTGACTGGGACATGTGTAAGGAGATTCTCTTTCTCATGATGTAGGTCACTGATTTCTCATTCTCAACACTGGCCCCTCTCCTAGGACTGGACGGTGTTTCTAGATGTTTTATTTTGCCCAGTAGTGTTTTATACCTTCATAAATGGCCACCTAATGCTAACTAATAGGACTGACTTTGGACAATGAGGCCATCCATGGAATCTTTGTGAGTTGTCTGGTTCTTGGATTCATTTTGGTCTGTAAGGCCAAGACCTGCAAACATGCTTGACGTGAGGAAGAGTGTCATACTCTTCTTTTCTTTTTATGTGTACGGGGGCACTATGCAGGTGCATGTGTGTGGGTGCCAGACACCTACCCTGTGTTCCTCAGGAACCAGCCACCTTGTTTATTTAAGGCAAGGCCTCTCCCACTTGTTTCTGGCTCTCACTGTTTTGATGAGGTGGACTAGCGATCAAGCCCCAGAGATCCTCCAGTTTCTGCCTCCCTGGTACTGGAATTAGAAGCAGTTGCCACCATGCCCTGCTTTTAATGGATGCTGGGAAGCAATTTCAGGTTTTCATGCTTGCATGAAAAGCACATAATGACACATCTCCCTAGTCTCCAACCCTTGTTATGACACCCAGTTTCTCTCCCTTGGTTCTTCCCACCCATAGAGCTAGGCCTTATCTTTCTACCCCAACCTTTCCTTTGTCCCTTGGCTCTGTGAATTTTGTTGTTATTTGACTGGTTTGGGTTTTGAGACAGGGTCTCTCTGTGCAGTGATGGCTGGCCTGGAACTCATAGAGATCCACTTGCCTCTGCCTCCTGAGTGAGGATTAAATGTGTGCCCCATAATGGGTGATTTAGTTTTCTATGGTCGAAGGAAGAAAGAACCACAAGCTGTCTTACTTTTTGGGGACAGGGTCTCTTGGTCCTCCTGTCTCCTATTCCTGAGCCTGGGATGTGCCACTATGCACAGTTTAGGTGGGAATCAAACCCAGAACTTTGTGCAGCTAAGCAAGCACCCTAACAGCTGAGCTTCATCTCAGATCCTAGAATAGAAACTTTCTGTTTCAACTCAGAAGGCCTAAAGTCTACAATCAAGGTGTTAGTGTCTTAGCTAGGGTTTCTACTGCTGTGAAGAGACACCATGACCATGGCAACTCTTATAAAGAAAACATTTAATTGAAGGTGGCTTGCTTACAGTTTCATGAAGGCATGCCAGTGTGCAGGCAGCTGGGCTGGAGCCCAGAGTGCTACATCTTGTAAGAAACAGGAAATCAACTGTCACACTGAATGAAGTTTCAGAAAAGAGACCTCAAAGCCAGCCCCCACAGTGACATATTTCCTCCAACAAGGCCACACTTCCCAGGAGTGCTCCTCCCTTCGGGGGCCATTTTCTTTCAAACCACCACAGTTAGTTAGCAAGGTCATGCTCCCTAGAAACCCAGTGGGAAATCCTTCTAGCTTGCTGGCTATCATCGATGTTTGTTGGCTTACAAATGAAAACCTTCAGTCCTGTGTCTTTACAGTATTTCCTTTGTGACTCACCTTTTTAGATGGGGTATCAGGGGACCTGGGTGTGGTGGTGTAGGGCTAGTGATCTTAGCACTCCAGGAGCTGAGACAGGAGAATCATTAGGCTGAGGTAAGAGTCCAGCCTGGGCTCCAAAGCAAGATCTGTCTCAAATTGAACTAACAACAATAACAACAGCAGCAAAGGCAGAAGACATAATGGACTAGGAAGCCACCCAACTGTGGCTTCATTTAATTTCAGCACAGGTAGTCCCCACCTTAATGAGGTTCAATCTGTGAGCATTTGATTTTACGGTGCTGTGAAAGTGATGTGCATTCCACAGAAAGGACTTGAAGTTTTGTTCTTTTCCCAGGCTAGTCATGTGCAGTGTTGTGCCCATGTATCAGCTAATATAAGCTTAATATAAGCCTTCTGGCAACATTGAAGATGATCCAGGCTATTCTGTGATGTTTGGTACTTGAAATGTATTAAATATATTTTCATCTTGATATGCTCACTTTAAAGTGGGTTTATGGGGACTTAATGCCACCATAAATCAGGAAACATCTGTCATTCCATTTCTATACATATGGGGTACAGGTGTGTGTCTGTGTGTCTGTGTGGAAGCCAGAGGTCATCCTTGGGTGTCATTCCTCAGGAGTCATCACCTGATTTCTTTTTTCAGACAGGGTCTCTCACTAGAACCTGAGGCTCACACCTTAGCCAGATTGGCTGCCCTATGAGCCCCAGGAACCTTCCTGTCTTCACCTCCCCTGTGCTGAGATTATAGGCACTTTCCACTCCACTCAGCTTTTATGTGGGCACTGGAGAGTGAACAGGCCCCTAGGCTTATGGGGCAAACACTTCACTAATTGAACTATCTTTCCAGCTCACATCCTTGATAAATCAGTTTCCAAAAATTCTAAGGCGCTGGGGGTTAGCACTTCAACATTCTTTCTTTTGGCCAGGGAGCACAATCCAGCCCATAACAGTGGCTGGCCCACAAGTCTCTCCTGAACCCCTAATCTGGAGCTTACCCATTTCCACTCCCCACCTGTATCCCCTGGCTCTGGTCCCTCCTTGGACTGGACTTGGCCTGAGTCCTGCCTGGACACTGGTGATTCATGCCCTCACCCTGCTCCTTATCTGACCCTCTGTGCTTCCCACCAGGCACGATGACCTGAAAGAGATGTTGGACACCAATAAAGATTCCCTCAAGCTAGAGGCCATGAAGAGGATTGTGGCAGTAAGAGGGGTTTCCCATGGGTGATGGGCCTGTGACCCTGGGTATGTATCAGGCTTTGCCCTAACCAGTGCTCCGCCCCCTCCCCGTTTATTTTCCTCTTTGATCCCAACACACAGATGATCGCCCGGGGGAAGAACGCCTCAGACCTGTTCCCTGCCGTGGTGAAGAATGTAGCCTGTAAGAACATAGAGGTGAGCACCGTCCACAGGTGGGCTCCCCCCCAACCCAGGACTGAACTCAAGCTGGCCTGAGGGCAAGGAAGAACACTATTTAACCCTTGGGGGATCACCCTGCTCAAACTGTCCCTGATCCAGAAGACACAGTCCTTATGTCCCTGAACTGGATGTCACTTAAGGCTGCTATCTCCTACTGGACGAACTGGACCTATGAACCATAGTTGTATGCATGGGTGGTGATGGCATCCCAGGCAGTGAAGGTGCTACCCCCTGCTGGGACACCAGCCAGGACACCTGCTCTCTCCTAGGTGAAGAAGCTTGTCTATGTGTACCTGGTCCGATACGCTGAGGAGCAGCAAGACCTAGCCCTTTTGTCCATCTCTACCTTCCAGCGTGGCCTAAAGGTCAGAGGTCTGTGTGGGGCCTGTGTGTTATTGGAAATATATGAGAGGAGTCAGCCCAGACAGGGGCCATGAATGTCATGTAGGCTCTGGAGAGCTCTTCTCACTTGCTAAAGCAGGAAAAGTCAGGTGCAGAGGAGAGCAAAGGACCAGTGAAGCCTACGCAGGTAGAAGCCAGACTTAGAAAGAACTTGGGATAGGAGTTAGGTGCCCAGAGCCCAGGTCACTGCCCCTGAGATGTCTGTGTGGCTACAACCGGGTAACAAACTGGATCTTTTGTAAAGAAGAAAGGGTGGCTGGAGAGATGGCTCAGCAGCCCTTCCAGAGGATCCAGGTTTATTTCCCAGCAACCACATGTCAGCTCACAACTGCCTGAGAGTCCATCCACCTCCAGGGAATCCGGCACCCTCATACAGACATACATGCAGGCAAAACACCAATGCACATAAAATAAAGGTTTATCCATCTCATAGCCCCGGAAGCTGGAAGGTCCACAGCCATGAGGAGGGCACATCTGGCGAGGGCACATCTGGCAAGGGCTTTTTGGCTCTTCAGAGTCCCAAGGTGACACAGGGTATATATCACACGGTGAGAGGAACACATACAAGAGACAGAGCCATTCTTAAGGCATTAATCTGCCCATCTATAGCCCCCCTGACACAGTCACTTCTTAAAGGTCCCATCTCCCAAAGTTGGTCTTAATACCTCCGGGTAGGGATTATATCTCAACTGAAATTTTAGTGGGTTTATTTATATTTTTTAATATATATTTATTTACTATAGATACAGTACTCTGTCTGCATGTGTGCCTGCAGGACAGAAGAGGGCACCAGATTTCATTACAGATGGTTGTGAGCCACCAGGTGGTTGCTGGGAATTGAACTCAGGACCTCAGGAAGAGCAGCCTGTGCTCTTAANTGCCTGCAGGACAGAAGAGGGCACCAGATTTCATTACAGATGGTTGTGAGCCACCAGGTGGTTGCTGGGAATTGAACTCAGGACCTCAGGAAGAGCAGCCTGTGCTCTTAACCACCGAGCCATCTCTCCAGCCCCCTTAGTGAGTTTACTTTTTAACAGCAGGCTGCCTTCAGTATGAATCACTTGAGCCCCGACAGTGGAGACTCTCGGTCCTCACCTCTCCTGATAGAGGGACATGAATTGTGACTCACGTCAGACACTTGGCAGACACATGGCAGTCTGTCAGGGAGAATTCTGATGATAGGAGCCTCTCACCCTGGGCAGTAGAGCCTTGGCAATGACAGGCTCTCTTGGTTCTGGTGCCTGTAAAGATCAATGCCATGAGGAACCTTTTTACCTTCAGTCTGCAAGGGAGGACAGAGGTCTGGCTGAGGAGCAGTGAGAAGAAGACCAAGTTTCCCATGCAGAGATTGCTCTCCCCTGGGAGGCTGGCTGCTGAGGTCACTGCAGAGGACCAGAAGCACCTGCCGGAAGGGACCCTGGGAATCCCATCCTCTGTGCATTCTGTACAGCTGGTGATTCCAGAGCTGGGCGAAACTGGTCTTTCTTCTGTTCAGCAGAGGAGGTCACTGTTGTGTCTCAGATGAAGAGTATTGAAAAACCAATTGCCCCTTAAATGCCAGATCACATCTATTCCTACGGAATGACATCTGAGCCAGACAGAAACTGAAATCACCTAAATGGAGGGACAGTGGAAGAGTCAAGTCCTCTAAGACAGGGAAACACCCTCACTATTTAAGCTATGAATATCCTCCCCCAACCTTTTCCTTCTGTACAGAGCCTATATTTGAACTCGTGAGCTCATGCGAAAGTCTCTCTTGGTGCTTTGCTCATTAGTTTAAGATTCCCCCAGTGAGAGTGCATGCATCATCCTCTCTCCATCAGACTTTCTTTTTAAAGCTCTGGTTATAACTTCTACTGCCCTTTCTTTCTCCACATTTAGTTCAGATTTCTGAGAGGGTTTTAGAAGCACAACTCATCCTTTCATAGTCCTGCAATTCTGGAGGTTGCTGGGCAGGCTGAGAACCTGCTGCTGTCCTCTGGGGCTCAGCTCTGGTTTAGTCTGCTGGGCTCATAGAAGGGATGACAGTCTGTTCTTAAGACAGGGGAGGAAGCATGGTTACTCATATATATGTTAACTAGTAAATAGCTTGAGTGTCTTCGTTACTGTTTTTTTTGGGGGGAGGTCTTTTGTTGGTTTTTTTTTTTTTTTGAGACAGGGTTCCTCTGTGTAGCCCTGGTTGTCCCGGAACTAGATCAGATTGGCTTCGAACTCGCAAAGATCCATCTGCCTCTGCCTCCTGAGAGCTGGGATTAAAGGTGTCCACCACTGCCACCTGGCCTAGTTTGAGTGTCTTTATGTCATACAAATACTAGACGGGTCCTACAAGTCAGAAGTATGGGCTCTATCACAGACTGGCAAGTAATCTTTTGTTTGAATCAAGGTTTAATTATTTTATAAACGCTGTTCTGAAATTATAGCACAAAATTTGCATTTTATTGTTTTCTACAATCTGTCCCTTCCCCCACCTCTTAAGAAAACCTGGGCTTAGGACTGGAGAAGTGGCTTAGCAGTTAAGAGTACTGACTGCTCTTCCAGAGGTCCTGAGTTCAATTCCCAGCAACCANAAATAAATAAATAAATAAATCTTTAAGGTCTGGAAAGATGGCTCAGCCGTCCTGAGTTCAATTCTTAGCACCCACAGGACAGCTCACACCTGTAACTCAAGTTCCAGGGACCCCAACACCCATGGCACAACAGCAATGCACATAAAATAAAGTTAAATAAACAAAACATAAAAAGAAAAGAAACCCTGGACTCATTTGGCCCAAATCAATGCAAAAATTAAAAAAATCCAAACACAAAAGTCTAAAACAGTTGTCAGCAAACTGTAAAATGTTCAAATAGTATTTAGGTCTTGTAGGCTCTAGTGTCTCAGCCATGCACTTACTGGATTTTGTGTTAAAAATGAACATAGTTATATTCCAACAAATATTTATTTTAAAAAATAGGCAGCTAGTAGAACTGTCCTGAGGTCTGTGCCTGGCAGTCTTGGCTGTTGAACGGCTCCAACACATCGCCAGTAATCGGGACCACACTCCTTCGTAAAGCTATATTTACAATGGCTCTTGTGTTTGTTTCTTAACCATTATATTATATTGAAACTTATATAGCTATAATTCTTTTGTTGTTGTTGTTTGTTGATTTTTGAGACAGGGTTTGTCTGTGAAACCATTCTGGCTGTCCAGGAACTTTGTAGACCAGGCTGGCCTCGAACTCACAGAGATCTGCCAGCCTCTGCCTCCTGAGCGCTGGGATTAAAGGCATGCACCACAACTGCCTGGCTTATAATTTTAAAAAATGGGTTTTAAGTATAATCAAGACACTGGGTTCAGTCACCAGAACCCAAAAGAATATCCCATGTTCATAGAAGACCTAATGTCTTGTTATACCAGCACAAGCATTGTTTATCACACAAAGTCTCCTGTGTATCTCCCATACTTTTCACAAGTATATGTGTATTATTTTTAAAAATAATATTTTTTATCTACTTTTTTGTGTGTGCAAGTATGTGTCAAGGTCAGAAGATCTCTTTCCATCATGTGGATCCCAGGGATGGAACTGAAGTGTTTGGTAGCAAGAGCTTTAATCCTCTGAACCACCTCACTAGCCCATGTGTTTATTCTTTTACTGCTTAGTTATGCATTCCTAAATGATGAAATACTGTTTTTTTTAATGGACTCACAATACAAACAGTTTTCTTGTTTTGATTACTGGGTTTGGGCCTGACTTGGGCCATTGTGTATGCCCGGGTTCTCTTTTTATTAGCTAACTAGAAGCCATGTTTCTGTTTGGTTTTCTTTTTCTGTTCAGCACTTCTCTGTCAACCCTGTGGGTGGCAAACAGATAATCTAGACTTGTCATTCTGTGGGATTGCCTGTAAAACACTATGTTTTATTTAATTAGTTTCACAGACTCTCTAATCCAGGATCCAGTACTCTGGTGGGTTTGAACCTAGGCCCTCCAACCTCCAACTTGCTAGACAGGCATTCTGCCACTGTGCTACATCCTCAGCATGCACACAGACAGACAGACAGACATACAGACAGACAGACACACACACACACACACACACACACACACACACACCCCACCCTTTTCCTTTCGGTCTTTTGAGACAGGGTCTTGCTTGAACTTGCTCTTGCAGTACAGGCTAGCCTGGAACTCCCAATTCTCCTTCTGTCTCCTGAGTGTTCAGGCTCTAGATCCGCACAATCACATCGGGCTCATGGGCTTTTTATTTTTGTTTACTTTAGGACACAGTTTTGCTAAGTTTCCCAGGGTGGCTTCAAACATTCAGTACTGTCTCGGCTTCTCTGGTAACTGGGACTTCATGCACACACCACCACACCCAGCGCAAAGCTCTGAATTTTAATTTTGTCTCTTAACTTTGTGTTTTCTTCCATATATTCCTTTGTATTAAAACTGAATTTATCTGAACCAGGGCATCAGCTTGGAGTGTGTGGCATATATTGTTTCCAGGATATCAATGCTTTGTTAATAAATCTTTCCTAGCTAGGTTTTATTAAATTATGGATGCATAGAACTGTACAGTCACTCAGTAATTTTCTGTCTTACTTGGAAGATCCTGAAAGTGAGGAGAAAAAAACTTTAACACCCTTCACATGTTAAATCTTTATGTAACTCATGTGTAAAAAACTTTAACACACCTTCATATGGCTACAATGACAGAGATAAAACAAGCCCAAATTCTGCTCCTAAAATGCTCACATGATTATGTGAACATGCAGAAAGTCTTATGAGAGACTCCCAGAATGTCTTGCTGAAATCAAGAGTCACAGTGTTAATATCTACCAGTTTAATTTCCTCTTCCAAATAGAAAACAGTTGGGGTTTTTTGTCCCTATAATTGTTTTCAAAAGAAAAATGGTAAAATAAAGCAGGCCAGTATCTTAAAAAATGCATTTATTTATTCACTTATTTTACATCCTGGCTGCAGCTTCCCCCTCTGTCCTCTCCTCCCAGTCCCTCTCCTTCCGTCCTCCCCCACCCCATTCACTCCTCTATTCATTTCTATCCAGAAAAGGACAGTTCTCCCATGAATATCAAAAAATATGGTATGTCAACTTGAAGTAAGACACATATATAAGGCTGGGCAAGGCAACCCAGTATGAGGAGTAGGGTCCCAAAAGCCAGTAAAAGAGTCAGAAACAGCCCCTGATCCCACTGTTTGGAGTTTCACAAGAGGACCAAGCTACTCTACTGTTACATACATGCACAATGCCTAGGTCAGTCCCACGTAGGTTCCCTGGCTGTCAGTTCAGTCTCTGTGAGCACCTATGAGCCCAGGTTAGTTGATTCTGTGAGTTTTCTTGTGGTGTCCTTGACACCACCCCACCCCACCCTATACCTCCTGCTCCTACAATCCTTTCCCACACCCCTTCTACGGGATTCCCAGAACTCCACCTAGTGTTGGGCTGTGGGCCTGCATCTGTTCCCATCAGTTGCTGGAGGCAGCATCTCTGATGACAACCCAGCCAGGCACCAATTCAGTTCAGCCTCTGTATCTGCTGTTGCTAGGAGTCTCAGCTGGGGTCATCAGCAGGCCAGGTTGTAATGGCTGACGTGATGCGATGCGTCTAAGAAAACACAGGCTCCTGCTTTTTAAATCAATGCTTTTATACCACACCACTAAAACTCAATTTCAAAATTTTGTCAGGCATTACTGTCATTTTCATACCTGGTTTTGTGGCTCCCCTTCTCCAGCTGGGCAATCAGGGTGACATCTGTCTTCCTTTACTGTTGTTGTCTACCATTCTGCGGGGTTAGTGTCTGTTTACAGCATGGCTCTCAACCTTCCTATGACTGTGACCCTATAACACGCTTGCTCATGTTGTGGTGACTCCAACCATAAAATTATCTCCAATGCTACTGCATAACTGTAACTTTGCTACTGTTATGAATCATAATGTAAACATCTGCTCTGCAGGATATCTGATGTGTGACCCCTGTGGGTCATTCAATACCCCAAAGTGCTTGTGACCCACAGGTTGAGAACTGCTGGTTTACTCCCACTGTGGGAAGATAGTGCTAAACTCTGAGATTATAGCAGCAGAATGCATTCTGTTAGCAGGCCTGTATGGGATCATCTGAGCAGGAAAAGCCTACTCATGGGTTTTAAATATTGGAGAAGAAGGGCAACTTTTGATAGGCTACTGGGGAGAGGTGTGGCAAGGTGAACCGTGGGACCAGCAGACTGCATTTCCTGGCAGGCACTGCGGGTGTAGACAGATGCTGACTCCTGAGAAAGAGTGCTGAAATGTTCTACCCTTTCCCAAACCAAGTTGCTCCGTGTCAGGGTTTAGCACCCCAAGCCAAGAGGTGGTCCTCCCCCCACAAAGTTTTGTTTGCCAAAACTTTTCCTGGTGAGAGGCAACACACATATCTGCTCATCCCAGGTAGGGAGTCCACAACAGACCAAAGTATGGACACCAAAGTCCAACTGTGTGAACCAATGAGTTTTACTGGGTCACCTACAAGAGTATGGATGAGGGGTCACTTACAGGAGCACAAATGACTTAAGTCAGCTGCATCACCAAGGACCCCAGCATGGGTGACAGCTCACAAAGCTGGGAACCTGGAGCCCACTGCACAGCCTGCAGGCAGCTCAGCACGTGGGAGAGTCCTTTCCAAGTGACTCTGGTCTAAACCTCTTCCAGGCAGCTGGGTGGTTTCTGCTTCTCCCGGGCAGCTTGGCTTGGCTGAGAGTCTACTTTGCAGCTTAGCTCTCTGGTCCTGGCAGCTTCTCTTAGACTGAGCCAGCTCTTGTATGATTTACTAGGATAGAGAATCTGGTCAGTTTCAGGGTATTCTTGACTATATGGAGCTTCTCTGCAGGGTGGAATGTTTCAATCTCAGAGGAATCTGTTTCAGGACACCAAGGTTCCTAACACAAGCTAGCATGCATTTCCCCC
>LOEQ01004919.1:53695-66108 GCA_001685075.1 Bramus lutescens | reverse complement strand
TCATCCTTCAAAGGTGGGAGCAGGAGCCAGGGTAACCTCCTGGGAGAGAGGGTAGGAAGTGGCTGGGCCCAGGACACAGGGTCCAGGCTTTCACCCAAGGCCATCAAAGGCTGGGCATCATGCTCATGTGTGCAAAACTGATCTGCTATTCTCCCCAAAGGCTCCACTACAGCCATAACCATTTCTGCCTCACATGAATGTCTGTTCTCTCTGTTACATGGGACTTTTGCTTTCCTCCCTTTCTTAGGCTCCTCTTTCACCTCCCTTCTGAGCAGGCTTTGGGCTTGAGATTCTATACTAGGATGTTAAATGCCAAGGACCCAGGAAGGCAGGTAGAACATGCAAAGGAGAGGCCATATTATAACAATCCCGAGGATGCCATTGCCAACACAAGTGCAATCACTCGAGGTCAACCCAAGCCCTGGCTCTCAGCCTCTGTGACCTGGGAGGGGAGGGGTTGCTTCAGCTGCTCATTAGCCCTAGGAACCCAAGCCAGGGACTAGCCAGGAAAGATGCTTCCTGCGCAGAGCCTGGTTTTCCTGGTACTTCTGCATTTGTTCCTCCCCCTGAGTCTCAGGGGTTGATGTAGGAGAGTGATGGAAATCTCCCAGGATGCAGGACAGCCCTGAAACCATCCTCATTCATGTCTTTGTGTTACTGTCCTACACCATCTGTCCACTGTGACCCTAACTCTCCTCACACTCCATTCTGACTGCTTGTCCTTCCCCATGAACACAGAGGCCCACCTGATCTGATCTGTCTCCTCTCCCTTGGCTAGCCTGGCCGGCCTCCTCTTCACCTTGACACCTCCAGTGTTAGACTTTTTTCTAAGCCTGGCTGTGCCCAGCAGGGGGAGCCACATTCACACTTTGGCTTCCCCATTGATACCTGAGCGGCCAGGCCAGCTGCATCTCTGACCCTGGAGCCTTCTCCCTTAACACCTTGTCCACATTCTCTTTAGTCTCTGTCCTGGACTGACTAGAAAGCCTTTTCTCCCAGCATGTAGGCCTGTGTGTAGTCAGGTACAGGAGTCACCAGGGGGTGGAGCCATCCGTTTCCTTGCCCAGGTTGGGAATCTCCATTAGAATCAGCACCCAATCCCACCCAGGAATCACGTACCCCCATATCAAGCACTGTGCACCACCACGACTGGCCTCATTGTAAACCTGTCTTCAGATCGTGACCATTTCCAGCTGGGCTCTCTGTCCCACCTGCTCAATGCAAAGGCTACAGGCTACCAAGAGCTCCCAGACTGGCCAGAGGAAGCCCCAGACCCATCTGTGCGCAATGTAGAGGTCAGCAGCTTTGGAACGTGTGTGCATGTGTGCGTGAGTGTGTGAACGTGTGCACATTCCCTGGGTAAGGGACAGCAGCAGGGAGCCCTGGCATGCCATCCCAGCCCCCCATGCCCTCCCCACACACAGGAAGAAGATCTTTCCCTTATTGAGATCCACGTGGGCCTGTTGGGCGAATACACCGAGGTCCCCTCTGTGTGCCGTGTACCCTCCTCCTCCTCTCTCCCTGTGTGCTGTGCCCTAGGCCTTTTCTCCTTGACTGGGTGCCGTCATGGCTGTGAATCATTTACTCCTCTCCCTATGGACTGTGCATCTCCATTTTCTCTTTTGGGGTCAGGCCCGAGTAGGGAACCAAGAAGAGCTGTGAGTGGCATGAAGGGCATGAGTTTTCCTTCCCCCTCCTCCAACCCTGAGAAAACGGCCCCTTCTCATGACATCTTCAGGTACCTGAATGGACCAAGTGCTCAAATCGGGAGAAGAGGAAGGAAAAAGAAAAGCCATTTTACTCTGACTCTGAGGGAGAGTCTGGCCCCACCGAGTCTGCAGACAGCGGTGAGCAGTGGGGTAGAGCTTCCTAGCATTCAGAACGGACTGTGATGTCTTATCCATGTGCACACCTGTGCAGTGGAGCATGCTCTGCCTGTGTGTAGACCATGGTCGTGCACTTGCTTATGAGCCACAGCCTGTGTGAACCCAAGTGTCCATTCTCAGATGTGTGTGCTGTGCAAATGACATGTGTAGGTCCTTTCATGTTTTTGAAGCCTCAGTTGGCATCTAGGGTTGGGATGGGTCAGATGGAGTTGAAGTTTCAGTTCTGAGCCTGGAGCTGGGAACCCAAACTCCCGTGGACCCAGAAAGGCCTCTGCATACAGTGGGGAGGGCCTTCGTTGTTGGTGGCGGGGGCTTCGCTTGCAGCAGAGACCTGACACATTTCCTCCGTAGAGCCAGAATCTGAGAATGAGCCTGAGAGTAAGAGCAGCAGCGAGAGCGGCTCTGGGGAGTCCAGCAGTGACTCGGACAACGACGAGGAGGATGAAGAGAAAGGAGGGGGCAGCGAGAGGTAAGCAGAGGAGGCTTGGGGAGCTACTCTGGAAAAGAATCATCCGGGTCTCAAGGCAGCCCTGAGCTTCCCACGAGATGCTGGGGGCCTTCACACCGGTGCACTGCTCTGTGTCTGGTGGCTCTGTCTGACTGCCAAGGTCTGGGAGGTCTTAAAGACCTCCTGGGAGTGGCAGAGATGTAACCAGGAGCTTGGAGTCCAAGATGGCACCGGCTAGGTTAAAGCTTTTATGGGGCCATGTACAAGAAGTAGATACAGGCTTGGCTGGCCCAGGGTTCCCACAATCCTCTGCTTTTCAAGAGAAGTCATGAAAAGTCCCCCTGTTCTGGGAGACAAGGAGGGGGTCCAGGCTGAACCTTAGCCTTACCATTTCTGCTCCCCTTTAGTGAACAGAGTGATGAAGAAGGTGAGAAGAAGAAGAAGACAAAGAAGAAGAAGGTGCCAGAGGGGCACAGGGAGGGCTCATCATCAGAGGAGGGCAGCGAGTCCAGCAGCAGCTCCTCGGAGTCCGAGGCAACGTCAGAGTCTGAGGAGGAGCAGGCTGAACCTGCCTCCTGGAGGAAGAAAACAGTAAGAGCGTGCTTTCTACCCCCTGGGCCAGACGTCTTCCTGCCATTCAGAACAGACTGTGATGTCTCTCACCACGCCAGAGAAGGCTAGGGTGCTCCTCTTCCTCATAGCTCCACCCCCTTTTTCTCTTTCAGCCTCCTAGCAGCAAGAGTGCCCCTGTAGCCAAGGAGATCTCCCTGCTTGACCTAGAGGACTGTGAGTTTGAATGGTAGAAGGCATGGGTGAAGGAAGCCTGGTGTGACTTAGGAGGCATCCTGGAGTCTGGGGTGACTGTCCTGGGTTATTCTGGTTTCTAGGCTACTGTGTCTCTCGCTGTCCACGGTGCTGAAGTTTGCTTCTTGAGCTCTGGGCTCCTTTCAACCCAAGACAACCCTAATTTCCTCTTCCTCATTAACCAGCTTTTTTTCTCCCCTCCCCTCCCAGTTACCCCTCCTAGTGTCCAACCTGTGTCTCCTCCCATGGCTGTATCTACCAGTCTGGCTGCTGACCTGGAGGGCCTGACTCTTACAGACTCTGCTCTGGTGCCTTCGGTGAGCTGGAGAAGGACTTAGCTTTATGCTGCATCTGTGGCCTGGGCCTGTGTGCTAGGAGTTGGGAGTGATGGCTGGGATACCCTGGTTGGGACTGGCTACTCTTTGCCTTATTTCTGCACTCCCCTCTCCTCCCCCTCCAGCTTCTGAGTCCAGTGTCCAGTATTGGGAGGCAGGAGCTGCTGCACCGGGTAGCTGGAGAGGGGCTGGCTGTGGACTATGCCTTCAGTCGCCAGCCTTTCTCTGGGGACCCCCACATGGTGTCCATACACATCTACTTCTCCAACAACTCTGAGACTCCCATCAAGGGGCTGTATGTGGGCACTCCCAAGCTGCCGGCCGGCATCAGCATCCAAGAATTCCCTGAAATTGGTACAGAGGGCCTTGGGAGGGTAGAGGAAGAGGCCCCTAGCAGATTCGGTCTTTCTGTAGTTGATGATACTATTTTAGGGTCAAGCCAGGTGCCCTGCTATGGGGAAACAGAGGTGGAATTGAATATGACTTACACCATGGTAGACAAGATGAATAAGAAATAAGCAAGTTGATATTAGGGTCTGGGGGTGACTAAGCAGCTTTGAGAGTGGGTGAGGGAAAGGTACTTAGGCTTCAAGGGAAAGCCAAGGACAGTCCCCAGAGGCCCAGAAATCCGGGAATCCAGAGGGCTAGTCTGCTCTGATAGATAAGAGAGACTGAAGCCATACTAGGTCCCAGGACAATCATGGTCTTCCTGTCCCCTCATTGCTTTCCTAACATCACTCAGAATCCCTGGCACCTGGAGAATCCACCACTGCTGTGATGGGCATTAACTTCTGTGACTCAACCCAGGCAGCCAACTTCCAGCTGTGGTATGTCCCCAACTCATGTGGTAGTGAGAGAAGGGGATGGTCAGGGTCAGAGAGAACCAGAGCTGGAGCGGGTGGTTGGTGGGCTACTCTAAGTTCTGTGGGTCTGGCTGCCATTCCCAGCCCTAGATCTCACCACACTCTTCTGCTGCTATGCTCTGCCTCAAGGTAATGGGAATGAGAGAAGTGGTTGCTGGCTTCATTTCTGCTCCTGTCTCCTTTTGCTTTTCTTAGCACCCAAACCCGACAGTTCTATGTCTCCATTCAGCCGCCTGTTGGGGAGCTGATGGCCCCCGTGTTCATGAGTGAGAATGAGTTCAAGAAGGAGCAGGGTGAGTACTCCCTTTGGTGGGTTGTACAGAAATGTGGGAGGAGCCTCTGCCCTTTAGACAGAGAGTGCCCTGTAGCTTCTGCTTCTCTCAAAAGTCTTCACCAAGACTGAGGCATGTGTGAGGCTTGGGAAAGTTTGCACACAGCCTGGGCCCGCGTTCCAGTTGGGGAGATAGTGCATGCAGAGGCATGGTGGAAAGCGTTGGGAATAATTCTGTTTAGGACACAGGAATCCTATTAGAGGGGAGCACTAAGAACAAAACTGGAGTTGGTGTTGTTTGTCCTAGTTCCAAGGAGCCCTGAATGCTATGCTAAAGGCTTTTGGTCTAGGATTCCAGAGTGAGAAGGGCTCCCAGAAGTTACTGCAGGAAGGAGGAGGGAGCTTTCTAGCAGTGGCAAGTCAGGGAAGCAGGAGAAAGGCTCCATCCTCTGCTCCAGAAAGAACAGCCTGGTAACACTCACAGTTAAAAGCGGAGAAGCCTACTGTGGGAAAAGGTAGCCCTACATCGGGGGAGGAGATAAGGGCTTCACACAGCTCTGGCCTCAATTTCCTGGGGTGAAGGGCAAATACTATGGTTAGTGATAAGGTCATTGTGATAGACCTGATGAGAGATGTCAAGGCAGGATCAGAGCCATGGCAGAAGGCATGAAAGGGCTGGGATGGGAGAGAGATTGGGAAGGGGCAAGCTACAGACCGTAGCCTTGAGATGGAGAGGAGGTGGACCATAGTCTGACTCTAGAATCCCTGACTGGATATGGAGATGAGCAGGTGGTGAGCCTTTATGGTGATGGATCAGGTTTTGAGAGTCATGTGGTCTCTCTTGTAATAACGTAGCTCTGCTGCTGTCACATGAAACAGTCGCTTAGATGAATGGGTATGGCTATGTTCCCAAGAACATTTTATTTAGATCTTTGGGAAACTTTAATTTTATTTAATTTTCAAGTTTCAAGAAATGCTCATCTCTTGACTTTTTACCCAGTGCTTAAAAAAAGCAACACAACTACAGAACCGCAAGCTATTTGGGTAGTGGACTGCATTTGGCTTATAGCCTAAAGACTTGTCAAACCCCTGCTCTAGAAGAAAGAACAAGGCAGGCAAGAGAACAGCCTGGCTGGTTTGGGGGCCAGGCCATCTTGAAGAGCATTTGGAGAGGTGTTAGGATGTGATTGAATATAGAGATCTGTGCTTAGCAAACACCTGCACACTGCAGTCACAAGCACAGAGGTGGGAATGGAAGCTGTGAGTGTGGGTGACATCACCCTGACGGGGGGGCAGTGGTGGCATGGGGCTGAGGGGTTTTGCAGAATCTTAGGAATTCCTGCCTTCTCCCGGAGAAAGGGGAGGGAGGGTGCAGAGAGCTGACAAGGCAGGAAGGTGCTAGAGGGTGCCTGTAGGCTGCAATGGCCACAGACTTCCAGATCTGGCAAATGCAGCACCCATGCTGACCTCAGGGAGAGCAGGTTACTAAACAGGGATCGGGCAGTCGCAGTGGCTTGAGGGAAACTTTGGAATCCTCTGTGGAGGACCTTGGCCATGAATAGGGAGAGAGCAAGGCACCACCATGAGGAATGCTCCCCCTTCCAGAAAGTTCTCAGAAACGGGTAGACGTGGGCATGACCAGAGCGATGGACAATGACAGGGTGGTGTTGCTGGCCAAGAATGGAGGGTGTGAGAGAAACAGGGCAAGTGTGTCAGTTTCCTGAACCGAGAGAGTGGGGAAGCTTCACAGTAAGGAGAAAGGCCAAATAGAAGCCTGGTGAGGATGATTCTGACCTGCAGAGCCTGGGAGAACCTGAGAATATTTTGCTAGCTAGTGCAGGTGCCAGCCTGTGTCCACCACAGCCTCTGCCCTCATCATGACCTCTGCCCCCAGGAAAGCTGACAGGCATGAATGAGATCACGGAGAAGCTCACACTGCCAGACACTTGTCGGAGTGACCACGTGGTGGTGCAGAAAGTGACCGCCACGGCCAACCTGGGCCGCGTTCCTTGTGGGACATCTGATGAGTATAGGTACGAGTGGAGGGCAGAGGTGGGCTCTGCTGGGGCCTGGCTTGAAGGAGCACCCCAAGCCCCAGGGCACCCCCTCTGCTCCCACCTCAGGTTTGCAGGGAGGACACTGACTAGTGGGAGCTTGGTCCTACTGACTCTGCACGCCCGGCCAGCTGGACCTGCCCAGCTGACTGTCAACAGTGAGAAGATGGTGATTGGTACCATGTTGGTGAAGGATGTGATTCAGGCTCTGACCCAGTGACTCTGCAGCATTGTGACCTCAGTGATCACCACCTGTCCCTCCCTGTGACGTTTGCTCACACCTCTCCCCTCTACTCTCTTTCCTCCCTTGCTCCCCCCTCATCCTATTACCCACCTAGTGTGTGGGGGGCACTGTCTCCCTTACACCTGTTTCCCATGTGTTCCTTAGTGACTTTACAGAGGAAGATAGTAGCTGCTCCTCCAGCAATCCCTTCCCTCAGCTTTCTGTAGATATTTATGTAGCAAAAATCTCAATAAAATGTCTTATCCCTAGGTTGTGGCTCACCTTTCCTTCTAAGGGGTTGGGGGAGGAACTCTGTTGGATCCTCGTGATCTTGTAGGGGAGCTGTTTGTGGCTCTAGGGGAGACTCTGGTTGGTAACTGAGCTGACCACCTCTAGGCAGGAGTGTGTCGGAATCTCTGAGCAAGAGGCATCTAGGAGAGCATGCCAGGCAGAGCTGGAAGGATTCCTCAGTTTCAGCTGGGTGTGGTATCGCTGGCCTGGAATCCCAGCATGTGCAAAGTGGAGGCAGGAGGACCAGACGTTCAGGGTTGTCTTTGGCTACATAACAAATACAAAGCAAGTCTGAACTGCAAAATCTGTCTCAAATTTTTTCTTGACCTCTTTCTTTACATGTGTGTGTGCGTGTATGTATAACTTTATTGCATGTTTGTGGGCACACTGTGGTGTGTGTACACATAATATGAACATGTGTGTATGTATACATGCATGTGTATGTCAGGGTCTGAAGTTGATGTCAGTCATCACTCTTGCTCATTCTTCCAACTTATTCATTGAAGCAGGGTCTCTCAGTCACACCCAGTTCGCTGATATGCTTAGTGCCCCCAACCAGCTCGCTCTGGGAATCCTGTCCCCACCTTCCCAGGCTAGAATTACAGGCAGGCTGCTACACACATACAGTATTCATGTGGGGTTTTGGGTCCTTCCACTTTCCTGGCAAACACTTTCACCGTGGTGCCAGCTTCCCAGCCCTCTCCCTGCAGCCCTTTTCTACATCTGAGCAGAAGCAGGTTCCCATTAGTGGCTGGCAGTTTGCCTTGGTTTCCCTCATAAGCCCTTTGGGAAGAAGGGACTCATCATATGGTGAATTCCCCAAATATGTAGCAGTTCAAAATACATCAGTTATATCTGGATAGAAGGTCTGGAGCTTTGCTCCCCTCCCAGCCTGTGAGATGACCCGATTGGCCATCTTAGTGGAGGAGAAACAGAAGATACATGGCCATGCTTCTCAAGATACCTTTCTTCAGTCTCTTGGGGATCCTGTTCACAAACAGATTCCAAGGCCCCATCTTATTAGCTGAGCAGACAAAGGTGCTTGCTTCCAAGCCTAATGACCCGAGTTCAATCCCTGAGACACCTGGTGGAAGGGGAGAACCAGTTCCTTCACGTCATCTGTCATCTTCTGATTTCCACACCTGTGCTGTGGCACACACCGCCCCCCCGCCCCGTACACAGATAGGTCAAATAAATGTAGAAAAATGTAAATGCAATGCACAAAGCAGTCTTTAACATTAAAAAAAAGTACAGATTCTGAGTACTTGGTCCTAAGTATACACTGTGGCATAGAATAGTGAGGATTAGAACCTCCATACCTGTGCTAAACCCGTTGGCCCTCCCTGATACCGTTCCTGGTGAGGAAACAGGCTGAGTGAGCAGCGGGGATTCAACCACTGTATTCAACCAGGAAGAAATAGGGTCGAACAAGTTTAGGAGGGAGTGCGGACTTAAATGAAGTCTTACAGACCTTGTCAGAACTTTATTATTCTAATGGGGCTTATGACCACCTCTCTCTCCCCAGTGGGACTAGAGTGTGCACTGTTCTCACGCTTGGTATTTACTCTCTTGGGATACATTCCTCACAGAACGCTGTGACTGACCGGGTTGTGGAGAATAGCCTTCAGGCACAGATAGCTTGAGATGTTGAGGCAAAGCTTCTGGTCCTCTGTGACTGAAGCTCTAGATCCTTGTTGTGTATGCTGGAACCATGCCACTTAAGTACCCATCTGTTCAGAAGTATGCCAGGGGAAATAGGTGTGGCCCTCCTGCTAAGGGAAAGAGAACAAAAGCAGTACCAGGGGACGGCCCTACATCTGGCCCTGGGGATTTGCCAGGCACTGTGGCACCAGACAGCAGCTGGAGCTGCTGATTTCAGGAGAGCCTGGAGACCCTGAATTCTATCCCCCAGGATTTCTGTTTTTATCACTGCTTTGTCTGAGGTGGGGGACTTGAGTGCTGGACTTAGACTAATTTTTACCTCCAAATCAGCTTTGATAGAGGTTAGAGGAGAATCTCTAAGCAATATCAACACAGACGGATTAGGAAATTGCTCTAGGTAAAGCCTGATACACAAGCTTGAGGAAGGACCTGGGTTTGAGTTCCCAGCACCCACATAGAAGTCCAATCTCAGGATCCCAGGGACTCGTTGGTTAGCCAGTCTAGACAAAACAGTGACCTCCAATTTCACTCAGAGACATCTTTTATTTTTTAAAAGGGGGGGTGAAGCCATGGAGGAAGATACCTGATGTCAACTTACAGGGTCTGCATAAGCACACAAGTGCACACACACATTTATTGATCTTGGGATATTTTTCTCACAGAACATTTTAGTTGACTGGGTTGTGGAGGACAGACATTCTTAGCTATCCAAGCTATCTTAGATCTTTGAAGACCTTGGTATATATACATTGAAAATATGACTCTATAGCTCACCTTTTCTATTTTTAAATATTTTTCATAAAGTTTTAAGCTCCAGTGTGGTCAAATTTTTCATCTTTATATTTTATTCTTATTTTTAACTTAAAGAATTTTTCCACAGGCTGAGGCAATAAAAATGCCCTCTCCTAGGCTGATAGCATAGACTTATAATCCTAGTACTTTGGAGGAAGAGAATTTCAGTTCAAGACTGTCCTTGGCTATAAGTCTCAACAAATCAAAGCAACAAATTAAAATAAAGATATCCATCTATATTCCTCCTTAAAATTCCAAAACAGCTTTTCACATTTATATATTTAGCCTATTTAAAATTTACATTCATGTATAATAAAAAAGTGGGGCTGATCCACTATCTTTTAAAAAAATTATTACTCTGTGCATGTGTGTGTGTGCGCACACACACACAAGGTGCAGGTGGAGGTCAGAGGACAACTTCGTGTAGCTTGCTCTCTCCTTCCACTTTTACAAGGGCTGTGGGAATTGAGCTCAGGTCAATAGGCTTTTGATGAGTAATTGACACACTGAGGCATCCTGCCACACTGATCTGTTTTTTCTTACCAACAACAACAACAAAACCCTAGTGTTTCTTCAATAAAGAAAGATGGATGAAACTTGGAACTTGAATGAGACTTCATGTCCATCTTTCCTTGTGGTCTTGATTTCCTAAGTGATTTTTCTCTTCTGATCTCTTGCAACTAGGACATCTCTTTCTCCCAGTAACCTCCTTTCTGCCTGCTGCGCCCTGTGCTTTTTTTATATGGAGCATATAAAAAACTATAGTCTCTCCTGCCCCCTACCACATGCAGTTGAGAACTGGAAACAGCCAATCAGATACATTAAAGCTAACTGCAGAGACAGTGCCAGGCATAGCTGGCCTCAAAGGATGTTTGTTGACTGGGACAGTGGATAATTCTCTCGTTGTCTGCTCCTTCCTCACACATCTGCCAGTGACCAGCTGTGCTGACTTGACCAAGTCATTTAATGTCTCTGCCCTTGTCATCTTCCACACTCTGTGTGGTATATAATGAATGCCTTCTAGTCAGAACTGCTTCCTGTAGAACCTGTAGGCCTAGCCAAGGATGCACCCTTATCCCCAACCTCATCCTGGGAGCAACAACTCACCTGAGGCCTTAACTAAATTTGAACCCTCTACTTCTTCCCTTACATCATCGGTGGGCTCTGATATGTTACATAGAAGTGCACACATAAAGATGCTGGGAGTAGACTGGGCATGGTGGTGCACACTAGTCATCACAGCACTCAGGAGGAGGCTGAGGCAGGAGGATCAGACTTGGTTCAAGGCCAGTGTGGGCTACAAGCATATTGAAAGCCTGTTCGAGAAACAGGGTGGGAGGGGCAAAATGGCTCACCAGGTAAAGTAGAGGCATTTGCTACCAATCTCGATGACCTGAGCTCAAGCCCCATAACCCCACACAGTGGAAGAAGAGAACACTCCTTCAAGTTGCCTTCTGACTTTCATTTGTGCCCATATATACAAATAAATAACAAATGTAAAATGGGACCAGGCTGGAGATGCTACAAGTTTAAATAAAACTTCATCATCATCAGGAGAAAATATCATCAGGCTATAATGGAAAACTGTACAGCTTGAGTTCTTTTCTCCTGTTGGCGAGGGGGTCCTTGAGCGAGTTACTGAGTTACCTCCTTTTGTGGTGTCCTGGGGATTGACCCTGGAGTCTGGGGCATACTACATAAGCACCCCTATTGGTTATAATTCCAACTCTACTCTTCAGTCTGGGGTGTTGGTGGTGGTGGGAGGGGTACAGGCTCGTTAAGTTGTCCAGGCAGGCTTTAAATTTGCAATCCTCCTGCCTCAGTCTCCCAAACAGCTGAAGCCAAGCACAGGTTACTTCTCTGAACACATATCAACACCTACAAAATGAGTTACCACAAGTGAAGCTCTCAGACATGTGCTAAGCACATGGTTGAGTACCCAGAAAAGACTCTGTTCTTACCACTTCAGCAAAAGTTTAAGGAGGGTGATTAATAGCAGAAATTTGTGTTCAAAGTTATTTTCTTATATACTGGGAGCTTGGAAGTTTATTAGATTTTTTTTCCCCAGATACTCATTCCCATAGGCCCTTAGGTGCCATTTCAAGTCTCAGACTCTTGTCTTGCTTAATTTGGGCCAGGGTGGACTGGATGAGAAAGATCACAAGTTGGCAGCCACTAAGGTACATGGTGACCTTGGCTTTAAAAATTCATGAGATATTTCAAATATTTGGTACCTGTCAGCTATACCCACCCCTTCTTCTGATTTATTTTATTTTTGAGGCAGACTTTCTTCAGACTGTAGTTCTTAGCTGTCCTCCAATGCAAGGCAGTCCTCATGTTTCATCCTTGATAGTGTTAAGATTACAGGCCTACACTGTGGCTGGCTGACCAGCACTTCCGGCTGTGCCTTGTGCCTTCAGAGCACCTCATACACCCTCACTTACAGTCCCTATGCTGTAGGCATCTGAGTGTGGCACTCTCTCAGGAGAGGGAGAGAAGGCAGACAAGAAACTGAAGGTTTAGAGTAGTAGGCCTATGCTGCTTGCTGGCCAAGATGGGACTTGGGGGTGAGCGGCTCCTAGGGGTATGGGTTCCCCTACAGTCGTCACCCTTTCTGCTTAGGACATCAGCAACCCTTGAAAGAGTCCCAAGATGGAGACTAGCCAGCCCTGACTGTCATTGAGCTCCCTCCGGATTTAAACCCCAGCATCTGTCCTCTTCCCCACTTCGCAGAACACCACAATAGACTAGGTCCACCGGCTTCCTTTCCCAGCACGCTGGGCA
>LOEQ01004919.1:21630-43468 GCA_001685075.1 Bramus lutescens | reverse complement strand
TTCTCTGTGTAGCTTTGGAGCCTGTCCTGGACCTCACTTTGTAGACCAGGCTGGCCTTGAGCTCACAGAGATCCGCCTGCCTCTGCCTCCCAAGTGCTGGGATTAAAGGCATGTGCCACCAGCACCTGACAAGTGATATTTTTAAAAGAATAGTAGCAGAATTTTAGGGAATATTAAAATCTGAAGGACAAGAAGACAATGATTAACAACCAACATCCATTGGTGGAATTAACATGCTTGCTCAAGTGAGACTATTCCCTAGTGTTGTCGACACCTAAGCTTTATTACAGTCAGAAGATACAGGGAAGAACCTTGGAAGCAGAAAACAGCAGTAATACCTACTGCTTGAAATCTTTGCCACATGTCCATAAGTAGTATTACAAATAAGTTGTGATTAACCACATCTGTTAAAATGAAGAAATTTCATACTGGCTGGTATATACCTGTAATTATAGCTACTTGGGAGGTTGAGGCAGGTCAGCCTGGACACTTTAGACTCCCTCTCAAGAATTTGATAAATGGATACTTATGTAGCTCAGTAGTAAACTCAAGTCACAAGGCTTCAGGTTTAGTCCCAGTACTGGACTAATAATGAATAAGCCAGATCACATGCGTGTGGGAGTGTCCACCTTAAATCCCATCACTCCAAAGGGGGAAGCAGGTGGTCTTTGAGTTCTAGGCCATCCTGGTCTACATAGCAGGCCAGAGGACTCTATATAGCCTGTCTCAAAACAAAACAACAATAGTAAAATTTAAAAAGTCAGACTCCAGAGAGTAACATTACCTGTTACATGACTCCATTTATAAGAAGTCCAAAAGTAGACAAAACTGGACTAGGATATAGCTTAGTTGGTAGGGTGCTTGCCTGTCATGCATAAGGTGTCCTGGATTTGATTCCTAGCACCACATAATACAGAGAGTAGTGCTTAATGCCGATAATCCCAGCACTCGGGTGGTATAGGCAGAAAAATCAGAATTTCAGATTTGTTCTCTACTGCATAGCCAGCTTGAGACCAGCTTGGGATACTTGAGATCCTGACTCAAAAATCACAAGTAAATATGTGACCAAGCCAGATTGGTGACAACAGAAATGAGCTCCAGGCCATTGAAAAACCTTGTCTCAACAAACAGGAAGATTGACCACTGGCTTCCACACGTGCAAGCACACTCAGAAGAGTAAGTCCTTGGGGGATGTGCTGAAACCTAAAAATGGAGTATAGAGAATGGGAAAGAGAACAGAACAATTTACAATATAGAAGTCTTTATTTAAAAAAAATCTAACAAGTAGAAGTATTTTTTAAAATAATTTATTTTTATTTTATGTGCATTGGTGTTTTGCCTGCTTGTTATGTCTGAGGGGGTCAGGTCCCCTGAAACTGGTTACAGTTTTTACCTACCATGTAGGTGCTGGGAATTTAACCTGAGTCCTCTGGAAGAATGGTTGGTGCTCTTAACTGCTGAACCATCTCTGCACCTCCAGTAGATGTGTTTTTATTTTCATATGTTGTACTCAGATTTATTCAAACACATGGACATTTATTAAGTTACATGCTTAATTCTCATTTCCTTTGCGGAGTGTGTGCTAGCTTTCAATTAAAATACTTTTAGAAAAAGAAATCTAAGTTGGTTTCTAAGATGAAGGGATTTTTCATGCTGTGTTTAAGGAACTTGGTCTTTTTGACAGAAATTCTTAGTGCTAGATATGTGAACCCCTGCGGGTCTCCAAAGTCAAATGTGTTTCATAATTTTAAAATACCATGGGCTTTTACTTTCTTTTGAGACAGAATCTTATAGCCCAAGTTGCTCTAAACTTATGTGTAGTCCAGGTTGGCCTCAAACTTGTGACCCCTCCCCCCCCCACCTCAGCCTCTCAAGTGCTGGTCTTACAGGAATGTGGCACCACTCTTGGTCCCATCAGTTGCTTTTAAACTGCATTGGTGTTTGCACTGATGATGTGTAAGTGGTGGGGGTAAATATCGCCACTGGCACCTTAGTAGGAATCATGGCAGTGTCAGTAAAATTGTGGCATCTATCATTGAATTTTTTATACAACAATAACAAGCCAGTTTTACATAAAAATGTCCTTGAGGAAGCAATAAAAAAAATCAAGCTTGCTAAATCTTGAGTATGTACTGTGACAGGTGGAAGCTAGTGGAGAACATTGCTGCTTCAGACCCAGGTAGAGTGGTTACCACCGTATTTCTGTGATTTTTATTTCAAGAAAAATTCATCTTCTCCTTGAAAGAACACTGATAAACTATGGTTGTTCAACTTATGGTATTTGTTAGACAGATTTTTTTTAAAAGTGAACAAAATGCCAGTCTCTTCATTAGAAAAATAGACAGTGTGTTTGTTGCCAATGGTAAAATTTTGAGCTCAGAAGAAATTAGAATTTTGAAAAACATTTATTTGATACAGTATATAATATACTTAAAAGACTCATGATGAGAGTTGTGATACTGTCAAAAGAAATGTGTTAACCCTTAGACTGTATGCAGAACTCAGTGAACCCATATTTATTACATAATTGGCATAAGGTATTATAAAGTCAGATGTGGTTTAGAAAACAAGTCCATCCAAAATATGAACTGGATTTACAGATTTTAACAGCATCAGAAGGACAGGACACATCCATATGCTTTCAGTTTTCAGGCTGCCATTAATCTTTAAGGAGGTAATGCTTATAAGGTTTGATGTATCAAAAAGGATAATCAAAATTATCTGAAAGTATCTTATTTCCAGGAACTAATCTGAAATTGAATTTTCTTGATATGGTTCAAAACAATACATATGTCAGCAGGTTAAATAAAATTTAGCCAACTTCTATTAAATTAGTGTAAAAGCTGGAGGCAGATCTGGAGCTATGGTTCATCAGTTAAGGGCACTTGCTGCTCTTGCAGAAGGCTCGGGTTTAATTCTCAGAACCTACAGGGTTGCTAACTACTGTCTGTAACTCCAATTCTAGGAGTACTTTACAATGTTAATTTTGAAAAGTTGTTTCCCCCAAATTGACACAGTTTCACTGCAGCAATGGCATCAAAAGATTTTGATGAAAAAAAAATACTAACAGGTCTGTCTGCATCTAAGCTCTTGAGATCCATCCTTAGAAATGTTAGGGGTGTAAAGAGTTTTGAGACTGAAATATTTAAGAACTGTAGTCCTATTTGAGAAGGTTTTCCTATTTGTGTTTTTCATAGGAACATACAGGCAGAAAGAAAATATCCTGAAAGGTTCAAGAATTGCCCATTGAATTTGTTTAGTACAGTAAACCTAAGCAAAAAACATCACCTCCCATAGGTTCATATATTTGAATGCTTAGTCAACGGAATAGCACTATTTAAGAAGAATTAGGAGTGTGGTTTTTTTGGAGGAAGTATCACTGGGGGTGGACTTTGAAGTTTCAAAAGCCCATGCCAGATTCATTCTCTGCTTGAGGATCAGAATGTAAATCTCAGCTACTGCCCCTTCACCACCATGGCGACAATCTACTAAACCTCTGAAACTGTAAGCAAGGCCCCAATTAAATGATTTATTTTATAAGTTACTTTAGTCATTGTATCTCTTCCCAGCAATAGAATAGTGACTAAGACGCTGACCTGACATGTTGGGAAGGAGAGTGGCACCTGATGCTTAACTTCAAGGATTAAAGAGATGAAGAAGGGTGTGGGAGTTAGAGGTAATAGGTTTCTCTATAGAGTAGCTGGAGACCTGGATGACTACCAGAGAGGGAGTGTGGGGCTAAGGAACAGTCTAAACATTGAAGAGGGGTGAACCCATTCACAGAAAAGATGAACATGTAACAGGAGTAACTAAGAGAGGTCCCAAGGGTGTGAGGAAAGGTGGGTGTCAAAACTGCTCTTGGATAGAACATACAATTTCTTTGTATTAAAATAAAGACAGTAATAGGACTTATGTCAAATCAGAGCTTGAATAGCACCTGGATGACCAGTTGTCTAGAGCCTTCAGTATCTTTTGACAATAATTTTTTTAAAGATTTATTTATTATGTATACAATATTCTGCCTCCATGTATGCCCACACGCCAGAGGAGGGCACCAGATCTCCGTACAGATGGTTGTGAGCCACCATGTGGTTGCTGGGAATTGAACTCAGGACCTCTGGAAGAGCAGCCAATGCTCTTAACCTCTGAGCCATCTCTCCAGCCCCTTGAGAATCATTTTTTAGACTCTCATAGCTAAACTGAAAATCTTGGCTAAAGTCACCCAGTTAATAGAGCACTAGCATTAAAATTGAGATTTCAGACTTCAAATTCTTATTCCCTTCTTTCTACATCAGTCATCTTGAGAAACACTGGAGGAGATAGAAACCAGGTTAGGAAACAGTTCTGACATACTCTGGCGCATACTTGGAGTTCATTTTATGAAGAACTCTGAGTAGTCATCCTGTGTAGATTGTCAGTGGTTGTCCTGAGTAGATTGTCAGTAGTCACGAGCTTTTACAGAAGACAGTGAATATCTGGGTATTTCTAAAGCATAAGAAATTAGTTCTTTTTGAGACAGAATCTTACCAGTATAGCTGAGGATGGCCTTGAACTAATCCTACCCAGTCTCCTGGTAGCTAAGCAGTTAGACTGTCATAATTCAGTCAGAAGTTTGACAGTGAGTGATCTGGTGATTTAAAACTAGCATAGAAATGTAGCTAGATTTGCATTCTTTACAAGGAGAACCTGTTCCTAATTTGTCAACCCCAAATGATACTATTTTCTGTGTGGCTATTTATATAAGAGCTGCTTAAAAGTTGTAGTAAAAAGTATATTTAAAATCTTGACTATAAATGTTCAGCTGTATATTTAGTGTAAGTCTAAGGCAAATTGCCAAAGTACATTTCGGTATAATGTTCTTGGGAAGCATCTATGTAGATTATTTTCTTTTACTTTGACTCATTTATTTTTAGTTTTTGGAGGCAATGTTTCTCTGTGTAGCCTTTGCTGCCTTAGAAATTGTTCTGTAGACCAGGCTGGCCTCTAAGTCATAGAGATCCACCTGCCTCTGCCTCCTGAATGCTGGGATTAAATGTGTGCATCTCTACTGCCCAGCTTGACTTAATATTTTTTATAAGGCCTGAATGTTCAAGACCTTAACTAAGGTGATCCAGTTAAATGGAAAACGTTGTCTTCTCAGGGAAAAATTTTAGTATAAACACAATTTTTAGAAGTTTCTCTAAATTTTAATCATGGACTCCAGGTTTAAAGCTCTCATTTGGTCTCCTTCTAAGAAAGAGCTGGTCTGGAGGTGAGGGAAAGGGCGGGAAGCTGTAAACAGGGTATATTGTGACAAGAAAGGAATCAGTGTTTTATAAAAAAAAGAAAAATACTCGAGCATACATCATTACTAAGGTGTTTTTTATATCTGTGTTTAGCTTTAGTCCTATATTTGTACATTGTAGCTTATTAAGTTTTAAAGCATTAAAATATATTTGAACAAGTGAAAAAAAAGCATCATGATTCTTGGATATTCCTAATGCTATTAAATATAAAAATGTTAATACATGTAAATACTCTATTTGGTAATTTTGTTATAAGTCCATGTATATTTATTTATGTAGGATATTGTTAAGTATACTCATAGTAAATATAAGTAATATAAGTAAAATGTAGTAAATATAAGCAAAACAGCACAGTATTCAGTGCTGCTATGGTTTGATTGTTGTCCTTGTATGTATGTGAATACATGTTTGTAATGATTTATGCTAGGTAGACATACTAATTATAGTTTTCATAGTGATAAGACATGCACACAATTCTTAACTTTTGTAAAATATTTAAAATAATTGAAGATTTTAAGCAGACATGAATTTTATTGAATTTTAAGAGTCTCATTAAGAGCATAGTTTAATCACGTATAAAGTCATGGTGCTTGTGGTACAATATGTCACTGGAGAAGTCCTTCAAACAACATAAAAGTTCCTGGAAATCATTTTATATTTCAGTAGTTAGGGATTTTCATTCAAATGTAGCATAAATACCATTACAAAACTTGATTATTTGACAAAATTCTAGAATGTATTTTATTCTGATAACATCAGAATAGTTGGAAATATTATCATGAGTAAAAATTCAAATTTAAAAATAGACTTATTCTGAGTGTCCAAAATGTTTACTCTTAGAAAACAAATGAACAAGGGGTAATGTTTTCCTGAATACTAAAGACAAATGATATTTAGACATAAAAAACTCTCATCTGAAGGAATAAACTGTGTATCCTTAATCAAAAAACTTGAATTTGTATTGTTTTGTTTTTATTTTTGACAGGGTTTCTCAATTAGTTAGACCAGGCTAACCTCAAACTGCCTGCTTCTGCTTTCCAAGTGCCAAGATTAAAGGCATGTACCACTGCTGCTGGCCCAAACTTAAATTTAATTTTAGCTTTTTAAAGTCCATAGTGGGCTGGGTGGTGGTGGCGCACAGCTTTAATCCCAGCACTTGGGAAGCAGAGACAGACGGATCTCTGAGTTCTAGGCCAAACTGGTCTACAGGAGCGAGTTCCAGTAGTTCCAGGACAGCCCGGACTGTTAACACAGAACAACAACAACAAAAGTTTGTAGAGGACTAACAGTAATTCTCTTGAAGGTATTGCTAGTGTAGTTGTGTTGTTGAGTAAAAGCAGGCTGAATAAAAACTTAGGTGATTGTCAGCCAGCAAGGTTTTGACCTGAGGGATGGTCACCACTTGCTTGGCCTAGAACATACACTCTCTGAAGGCATGGCCAGGGTTTTCCAATGAAGCAGTTCTAGATTTTTTTTCTACCATATACACAATGCAGTGATTTTATTTTTGAGCAAATGTAGTCTTCATGAGGTGTATTTATGTTTTTACCCAGGTAATCTCAGAACTTGGGATATAGAGGCAAGAGGATCATGAGTTCTAGGCCATCCTGAATTATAAGATCCTGTCTCAAACACACTTTAGACAAGTCATAACTGGTAGTTTGAAACCATAGGTGTAAAACAAAAGGGAAAAACCCACCTCATTTATGCTAAAATAAATAAAGGTTTTTTGATGAAGGTAGCTTGAATAATACATTGGAAGCATACATGTAATAGTGATGTCATTACCTACATAGAGTTGGACATCTGCAAAAATAAATTATTTACTGAGAATTCTAGCCATTTAATTTGTAATTCTGTAATATATAAACTACCACTCACTTTTTTATACCTTAGGGGTAACTCAGGCTCACGGTAATAGGTGATAGATTTGGTGTTTATAACTCAGAGCCTATGACTTCGTCTTTTTTAACACAAGGATTGACATTTTAGGGAAGGAATATTTCATTGTGCAAAAAGAAAAATGAATTTTTTGTAGCCTGAACTGGAGGTACAGTCAAGGCTCAGAGCTGTAGGAAAACATTGTTTTATCCTTAGAATATCAGTTGATACCCCTTGAGGATTGAGGCCTGATCTAAAATAGTTTGTTAGTAGATTCTTAATGAGGCATTCTCATGACATGTAGGTAGGCAGCACTAGTTTTATCCTGAGGCCAGTTTTTTGCTGTATCATCAGTTTTAAATTTTAAAAGAATTAGCATTTTCTCTTTCTAGTATTGCCGTGTAAACTTGTTGACCCTTGAGTTTAATAGTAGTTTATCCTAAATTTTTGATTCATGTAAAAGCTTAATTTTTTGTCCATAATAAAAGACTTAAAAGACAAAAAGCTCACTGATGATCTCATTTCATGGCAAAATATGCCAAAACAGAAGTTATCAGGCAGTAGAAGATTAAGAAAAATTCTTGTTACAGTAAAACATTGTTCTGAATTCAGAACTACATGTTGCTAAAAGTTAAGATAAACCAGTGGTTCTCAACCTTTCTAATGCTGTAACCCTTCAATATATAGTTACTTATGTTGTGGTGACCCCCAACCATACAGTTATTTAATTGTTATTTCATAACTGTGTTTTGTTACTCTTATGAATTGTAGTGTAATACCTAATTCGCAACCACAAAGGGGTCGTGACCCACAGGTTGAGAACCACTGAGTCAGACTCTATAAAGTCAATGCTACTTAACTATGGGAGTAGATAGTTTCAGTTTTGAAAATGAGAAATATACATTCTTTTAATTGGTACTGTAAAA
Organism: Bramus lutescens; assembly: GCA_001685075.1. NCBI lineage: Eukaryota > Metazoa > Chordata > Mammalia > Rodentia > Cricetidae > Bramus > Bramus lutescens. Next base: position 35,376 of record LOEQ01004919.1, on the reverse strand, counting down.
GCATCAGTCTATTTTATGTTGGATTAAAGTTTTAGATAGTTGTGTTTATATGATATCTTTAGTATTTTAACTAAGCTTCAGAAATCAAATGATTAGAAATGGATACCCAGGCAGAGAAGGTCCTAGGGTCATCAAACAAATAGTTGCCTTAGCCTTTTCTTTTTCTTTTTGATTTTTCAAGATGGATTTCTCTGTGTAGCCTCGACTGTCCTGGAACTCGCTCTGTAGACCAGGCTAGCCTCTAACTCACAGAGATCCTCCTGCCTCTGCCTCCCAAGTGCTGAGATTAAAGATGTGCACAACTACCGCCCAGCAGTTGCCTTAGTTTTTAAATACATTTTTTTCTCACTTAATGAGCACATGGATCCTTTCTTCAGAGATCCCTGTAGTTGCCTCTGACTCGTGGTGTAATTATATTAGTACTGATAGCATTAATTTGCTCAGTACATAATTAGGTGCCAGGTACTGTGGTAAGTACTACCTGTGTATGAATTCAGACTCCACGTGCCACAGTATTATACTTTCATGTGTAGTGTGCACATAAGGAAAGTAATAGGCTATTAGGGGTATAGATTGAACACCTTGATTATTTTTATTCTAATTTCACAGTCACCTTAAAGATCTGTAATTTGTGTACATAAGGAAGGGGGCATGCCAGATGACATTGGGCCAATTCAGGAATATGATGCATCTTCCTAATGTTATTAGGAGTGAGGCAAAGTGGCTGGACAGATTGTTTAAATTTTTTTTCAAGCTACTTGAAATAATAAGCATTTTAGACCTTCCTCCTGAGGAATGACTTTCTCTCAGGATTCCCAAGTCTGCATGTGTCCCCTAGACTATTGTCATACTTGTCTCATTGGTCCTCATCTCTCCTGCAACTGCTGTAAGTCTGTTAAGACTTTTACAGCTAATGATTTTCTTGCCCCCAGAAGTGGCCAAGATCCTGAGATTTTTATTTTATAGCCCTTGCATTATAGTAAACAAAAATTAGGGTTTTTTCATTGTTATAGGGTGCTTAATTTTTTTTTTTTAGTAACTTCTGATGTAGAAGACACACTCCTAACTCCTTAACCTGGTTTATGAAGCTTTTCCAGTTCCTCTCTTTGGTACCTAACACTCTGCTGTACTGGAACACTTTTTATAATGTCTTCCTTTTTTCTGTGTTGTTCTTTAGACCTCTTCCTTTATCCAGCTTCCCAATACATTGTGGATTAGAGGGTAGAATATGTTCCCAGCATGCTGTAGCTTGTTTATAACACGACCAGATCTTAGTTCATTGTCCAGACTTTCAAATTGAATCTTTGTCACACTTGTTGACCCTTGAGGTGTTGCCTATAGATAGAGGACAACTAATTAATGTTTATTAGGCAGTGAATGAATAAAGTATATAGCCTGACAATATGAAAATTGTAAATGCATGCCTTTATGAAGTTATAAAGTGAAGTTTGAGTATCATCCTACTTAGAAATTCTGAAGAGTGGTGTGACTGGGTAGGGCTTGGTAAACAGCCTTGCAGAATTGAGTTTTCTGGTGGCCTTTGAAAGCTTCAGAGGATATCTGTTTTCAAAAGCTTAAATCTGAAGTAGGATATGAAATTATCCATTCAATACCATTCTGCAGTTTGTAAACTATAAATACATTTGGTCTTTCTCGTGATCACCTGGATTTTTAATAGGCTAGACAAAGTTTTCCTTACTTGTTCTGATTTGTTTTTTCTTCCCAAGTTATTTGGGAATAATTGCACTACTTAAACTGATCTTCCTTAGAAAGTTAATTCTGTTCACTGGCTGTGGAGTCACATACTTGTAATCCTATCTTTTGGGAAGCTGAAGTAGAGGATAGCTTTGGGTGTCCACCACTCCCCAGCTGCAGGCTAAGGATATATTGAATTCTGGCCTGGCATTTCTCAAACAACAGTTAAAGATCGGGGTAAGGGTGTAATTTCAAGGAGTTCTGAGTCATCCTATGTGAAAACCTTTCTTGAAAAAAAAGAAAAGAAAATTCAGTCTGTCAACCATTGTGTCATTACTTAAAACATGTGGCCTTGAGTGCAGAAAATGAGGGAACTGAAAGCTGAAGAATGATAACCAGGTAGGTAGCTGCCTTTGGTACTAATAATAGTGATACTGAACATTTTCTAAAGAACACCAGAGTAGTTCTTATGTAGGGCTCATTCATGAGTCTAGATCTAAGAGTATTGTTTTTTTCCAGCGATGCCTTATGTGCCTTTTCCTGCTCTTAAGCAGGTTTATGTGTGCTTCCAATGACTGTCTTACCTTTAGGTGCTACTAGTCTCATTTTTGATGCTTGCCACATATGCACCAGGCACCATGCTTTATACAAGTCATCCAAAAGTTGGTATGTCATCTTTGCCCGTTTCACACTGGGAAGCTGAGATACAGGTGACCTGATATGTTTAGGGTTTTTACAGAGGTGAAAGGTTATTTATGAGAGCATGGAAAACTTAACTAGTGGAGACACAACTGATAAGAATGTTTCTCTCTCTCCCTTAATATGTCATCTTTCACATTTTCAAAGTTTACCATGTCTCAGTACATTAATTTATGTCAAACAATATTCCATTGTGTGGATATACTGAAGATTTCAACCAAGTCTGTCTAGTTCTGAAGTTCATGTTATTGCTTACATGTCATGTTAATTATTGTGTGTGTATTGCTGAATTAAGAGGTTCTTGAGGAAACACCTTTATGCTTTAGCTGGTACAGTGTTCTGAGTTCTCTGTTCATAAGTATTTATTCAGTGCTTTGATATGTAGGCAATAAACTGAAGTCCTTGTTACATTTTTAAATTCATGGTATTGTTTGAAATAATAGAGTCAAGTCTGCTTATCGTTCTATATGAGTACAGAAAACCTAAGCATGTTTTCTCATGTCTAGGAAGAAGAAACAGGAAGGATAAAAGATTGCTGGGACAACCAGGAAGTTCCTGCATTGTCTACATGTAGCAATGCCAATATTTTTCGAAGGATAAATGCCATTTTGGATGATTCACTGGACTTCAGTAAAGTCTGCACAACACCCATAAATCGAGGAATTCATGATCGAGGTAATTGAGATTTGAAAAATGGGATGCATTAGGCTAGTCCGAAACTACTGCTAAGTAGTGCATTCTAAAGGTCTTCATTGAGAAGCCTATTAAGAATATACTGAGTGGCAGTACTTGCCCCATTTCATGACTCGCATTATGGATTGGACCCCTTTGTATGTGGAGACTGCCTGTGATTAGAATAAAGATAATCTGTTTTGTGTAATGTACAGGAAGGGTTGAATTAGAAAGACTGAAAGCCATGTTTATGTATGGAGTGAGGGTGGTGCAGACATGTAATTCCAGCCCTTAGGATGTGGAGACAAGGAGAAATAAAAGTTTGGGGACCACCTGGACTACATAGTAATTTCAAGGTCAGTGTGTGGTAACTAGCAAGACCTGTCTCAGAAATACAAAACACAACCACCAAGTGTTAGTCTGGGTTTGAGCCCCAGGACCACAAAGGAGTATAATGTGAGTCATATTGTTAAAGACTTGGAGTAGCTATTTAAATTGTGGCGCTGGAGACATGTCTCAGTTGTTAAGAGTACTTGCTGCTCTTGCAGAGGATCTGGATTTGGTTCCTAACACCAACATCAGGATGCTCACAACACCTGTAACTGCAGTTACAGGGAATTTGACATCCTGTCTGGTCCCTCAGGGCACCAGGCACACACATGGTGCATATACATATATCTAAGCACGCATGTATATACATAAAAAAGCCCTTAAAAAGAGTTGAAATAAATTTAATATTTAGTTCAAACTACACAAACTACTGTTTTGTCAACATATAACCAGTATAAAAATGGCCTAGTAAGCTGTGTTTCTACTCCATCACTCTCTGTTCTATTCCTCTGAGCACAGGGTCTTTTCTTTCACCAAACCTAGAATTCATTGTTTTTTGGTGTCCTCACCCCTAGCTTCCTGGTAGACTGGTAGCTAACAGTACCCAACAATCCTGTTTCCACCCTCCCTAGTACTAACATTATAGGCACATATGGCCATATATAGCTTCTTGTATGGATGATAAGGATCTGAACTCAGGTTCTTATGCCTGTGCAGCAGTCCTTCTTACCCACCAAACCATCTCCCCAGCTCAGCTCTCTCTTATTAGTACTGACTTGAGAATGAAGTGAATTCATCATAGTTGATTAGTTACATAGAGTAACCACATGTAACTGGTATCAACTGTATTGCATGGTACAGGCCAACAGACATGAAATTTTCCCATGTATGAGACTGCTAATCAGTACGGGAAGGGCAGCTTCTTAAGAAAGTATGGATGCCTTAACAGCATTTCGTAGCCTTTTGTGAAGGAGTTGCAACATGTCTTAAGAATGTTAATGGAATGTTTAAGTCATTTTAGGAGAAAGAATACACCTTTGTAACAGGCCTGTCTTTGGACCTCCAGATCCTGAATAATAACACAGAGTTTTTATTAATTATGAAAGCTTGGCCTTAGCTTAGGCTTGTTCCCAAATAGCTCTTAAAACTTAAATTAGCCAATGTATATTAATCTAAGTTCTGCCACGTGATTAACAAGTGACTAACTTCTTCTCAGTACCATACGTACTCCATGTCTGGCTAGTGAACCTCCGATGCCTCAGATTCTTTTCCAGAGTTCCTATCTCTTTCCAGAAGTCCATCCTAGCCTATCCTGCCTGGCTCTTTATTAAACCAATCAGAAGGTGCTTTAAGCAGGTGAGGTAAAACAGTTATGCTGTTTAAATAGAAAAACTGATACAAATGAAGATGAACATACTAAGTGAATTAATCCAATCTCAGCAAGACATATCTTTTATTTCATACATAGACCCTAGATTTTTGTATAGGTACATAAAAATAATGTGTGCATATATGATGTGAAAGTAGAAGCAAAACTGCCTAGGAGAATAAAAGAACAAAATTTGTCTTTGTTACTCTGGTCTTTCTGAGTTTGCAGATAACACTGTGAAGGGGAGCCAGCTTTCAGACCTCTCATAAGTGATATATCTGGGTCATGTGGTAAATCTGTTTTTTGTTGGTTTGTTTTTGAGGAACCTCCATACTAATTTCCATAGTGGCTTGATTATATTCTCACCAGCACTGTAGAAGGAGTTACCTTTTGTCTACATCCTAGTTAGCATTTGTTGCTGGTTTTTCTTTTCTTTTAAAATATGTGTGTGTGTGTACACTATCGGGTACAAGTATTCATAGAAGCCAGAGGTGTTGGATTCCCTGTAGCTGAAGTTACAAGGTAGTTGTGAGGTGCCAGATGTGGGTGCTGGGAAACAAACTCTGGTCCTTAGTAGGAACATTAAGAACTTTTGACCTAAGAACCGTCTTAAAGCCCTGTTTGTTTTCTTTCCTTCCCTTCCTTCTGCTTCCCCTTCCCTGTTTCTCCTTCCCTCCTTCCCCTCTCCTTCCCTCCTATCCTTCCTCTGTCTGTTTCTTTCTTTCTTTCGTCTCTTGGAGTTGGAGACAGGGTCTCAGATATATGTCCTTGGCTGGCCTGGAATTTTCTACATAGACCTCAGACTCAAGAGATCTGCCTACCTCTGCCTCCTGAGTGCTGGGGTTAAAGGTGTGCACCACTACCTCTGGCCCCATTTGTTTTCTTCATGAGTGTCTGACTGTGGTGGGGTGGATAATAAAAGGATAGTTTTAATTTCATTTCATGATAGCTGGTGAGCATGAGTATTTTTTCATTTGTTTGATGAACATTTGCTTTATTTTTTGAGAACTATCAGTTAATTAGCATATTTTTTTGTTTTTTTGTTTGCTTTTTGAGACAAAGTTTCTCTGTGGAATAGCCCTGGCTGTTTGGAAACTCACTTTGTAGATCAGGCTGGCCTGGAACTCAGAGATTCACCTGTCCCTGCCTCCTGAGTGCTGGGATTAAAGGTGTGTGCCACCATACCCAGCTTCATTAACCCATTTAAAAAATGTTCTGTGTTTAATTCTCTTATGTATAGCTAGCAAAGATTTTTCTCCCACTCTGTATAAACTTTGTAATTTTATGAGATCCCAGTTGTATTTTAAGCAATTGAACTCTTACTCAGAAGGCCTTGCCTGTATCTTTATCAGGTAGTACTTTCTCTGCTTCCCACTATCAGTTTCAGAGTTTTGATTATTTTATCCAGGTCTTTGATCCATTTGGAATTGATTTTTATTCAAGGCAAGATACAGAGATCTAGTTCAATTCTTCCTGCATATGGAGATCCAGTTTTCCCAGCATCATTTGTTCAACAAGCTGTCTTATTTTTGGTGTATGTTTCTGGTATCTGTTAAAAATCAGATGGCTGTAGTTGTGTGATCTTCTTATATCTGGGTCCTCTGCTCTAGTCCATTGATCTGCACATCTGATTTTATACAATAAAATATTGTTTTTGTTGCTACAGCTCAGTAGTGAAACCTGAAATTGGCTATAGTGATGCTTCTAGGATTATTAATCTTGCTCAGGATTGCTTTAGCTATTCGTACTCTTCTGTGCTTTCATGTGAATTTTAAAAGTTTTTTCCCAATTTCTGTTATAATAGCATTAGAATTTTGATGGAGATTGCATTGAATCTATAGAATGCTTAAGCAGAATAGCCGTTTTCACAACATTATTTCTTAAAGTTCGTGAGCATCATTGTTTACCTTTATGCTTAGATTTGCAGCCAACCTGGAATCCAGTTTTATGTAAAGTTAGAGAGTTAAGATTCATTTTGTTTTGTATTGCTAGCCAACTAACCCAGTATCATTTGTGTGTGTGTGTGTGTGTGTGTGTGTGTTGTGGGAATCCTGTGTGTGGAGCTATACCTACAGTTCAGAAGAATATTCTGGAAGTGTTTTTCCAAGATTGGACTGACAATTTGCCTGAATACTCTCTAGTAAGAAATATAGTGTTCTTGGGCCAATGAGATGGCTCAGCAGATAAGCAGTTTGCTGTCAAGCCTAATGTGTAAGTTTGGCCTCCTGCCTCCTAACCACCACATGATCACTATGGCACATGTACAACACACACATACACATAACAATAAAAATTTTATTAAAAGAATTTGTATGTAATGGTAGCTTGTCACTTTTGAAAACTTTCTTAGTCTTCTGCTTCCAAAATTCTACCACTGTGTGACTTTGGGATGGAATAGGGCTTTTGATTCTTTATGGATATAATCTCAAAATAGGGAAGAGAGGAAGAGGAACAGTTTTTGGAAGAAAAAAAAAAGAATCCTCAGCTTCCCATTTCATAGTAAGTTTACACAAAATAATGGTACAGGTTCCAACACAGATGACCTGAAACAAATCATAGCTTTGCAGCTTGTCTGCTTTCACTATGGCCTATTCTGAATTTAAACCTTGGAACAGTAACAGTAGCACTCTTTTATAGGGGTTTGTAAAACATGGATGTTGGTTTTGAATGTGTTGGCATTTAGTCATTTTGGCTATTAAAACATTGGCACTATTAACATTGTTGTACATAGATCCTGATGTACAAATGATCCAGGATGTATACTTTGGTGAAGAGTATTTAGGTATGGTAATTTATTAATGACACCAACATTTCTTTGAGAGGTTGGACCAATTCTCATTCTCACCAGAAGGGTCCATCAGTGCTTGCTGTGTGATACCCTTATCTGTTGCTCTTTTTCAAATGGCCATTTTTGAGGAGTGCAGTGATACCATATATAGATTATTCTTGGCTTGCTGTTTGATTTCGAGACAGGGTCTCATGTAGCCATAGCTGGCTTCAACTGATCTCTGCCTCAGCTCCTGAAGTTCTGGGGTTATAGGCATCCACCACCAACATAGCCACAACATACGGTTTTAATTTTGTATTTTCCTGATTGCTGCTTGGGTTGAAAATCTTCAAATTTTTATTGGCCATTTGAAATATTGTTCCATGCATGATTGTGCGTGTCCTTGTGCATTCTGGCAAGTGTTCTGATTTATTCTACAGTGAGTTTGTTAGATATATGCAGTTATTCTCCAGTTTTGGCTTATCTATTTCGCTGTCTGATGTTCACTTGGTGAACATAAGTTATTCATTTTAAGGTAATGCCAATGTATTGATGTTTATAGTTAGCATTTTTGTTGCATAGTTAAACTTTCCCCTATTCAAAGACATAAATATTTGTGTTACCTTTGGAAAACTTTTGTCTTTTTATTAATGATGTGTTACTTAAATTTCTTAAGATTTATTTTTATGTGTATATGTGTTTCTGTGATTATATGCCACATGTGTATGTGAAGAGGACAAAAAAATTCCTAGAACTGGAGTTAACATGCAGTTGTGAGCTGCTAGTACGAGTTATGGGAGTCAAACTCTGATCCTTTGCAAAAGCAAGAAGTGCTCTTAACCACTGAGCCATGTTTCCATGCCCTCTGCATTTTTCTTATTTCTTAGTTGTTTGCTAGTACATAGGAAGATAAAGCTTTTTGTACATTGGCAATATAGTCTGTAACTTTGCTAGGTTCACTTATAGATGTTATTACGTACATCTTTATAGATTGTTCAGAGCTTCTCTACACAAATATGTTGTCTGAAGATTATGGTAATTTCAGTTATTTTTATTCCTTTTTGTCATAACTTTTCCTCCTACTCTTTTGTAATCCAGGGTTAATTAGAAATGATAGCATAAGCATTTTTGTGTTTCTTTGTAATCTTGGGGAGGAATGATGGGGGTTGAGGGTTTGAGCATTTTAACAGTAGGTATACTGGAGTTTGTGGATACTTTTTAAATGATTAAGGAAATTATCCGTTTTCTCAATGTGTTTTTAGAGAAAAGTCATGAATGGTTTTTTGTTTTCTTGCAAACAAGTGTCTTGCTTTGTACCCCAGGCAGGCTTGGAGCTGGCCCAGCAGCACAGGTGGACCTTAAGTTTGCAGCATTTCTCTTGTCTCAGCCTCTTGAGGCTGGAATTGTAGGTGTGAGCTACCATGCCCAGCTAATGAATGGCATTTTAAATTACATTAATTTTTTTGTTTTTTTTTTTACTTTTATGCTTACTCCTAGGGCTGGGAGTACATCTTATTGGTAGTGTGCTTGCCTAACATCCAAGCTCAATCTCCAGTCTTGAAGAAAACTGACTAGAGAGCAAATTGAAATTATCAATCAACAAACATACTTTTACCTCTATGAATATGTGAGCATTCAGGAAAGAATGTCAAAGTAAAACTGGATTTTATCCCTTCAGCAAATCCAAATTCTTTATGATACAACTTATGTAGCATGTTGCTAAGTTTGTTTTTTGCACATGTTTTCCTTAGGATTTTTGTGTCCACTTTAGAAACTGTCTTGCAGTTACCCTTAATGTGTCTTGGATGTCAGTCATGTTAGCCCCTTGAAGCATATTAGAAACTTCCTTTTATTTTCTGTTCTAAGTTTGTATAAAAACTGTGATGTTACTGCTTAAGTTTTGATGAAATTCACTGGTGAAGCCTTCTGGATATGAAGTGCTTTTTGTTTTCTAAGGTAAATTTTTAAAGTTATAATAAATTGCATTTTTAAAATACAGAAATATTATACTCTGTATTCTAAGTATTGGTAAGCTATATTTTTAGGAATGTCTCTATTTCCTTTACATAGTCAATTTATTGATAAAAATTTTTATGTAATAGCTTTTAATCTTGTGAATTATTAATATTCTTGATACTATTAAATGTTTCCCCGACTTTTTGTCAAAATTTTAAAATAAGATTTCAGCTTTGGTTTCCCCATTCTATTATGCAGTTATTGTGTGTATTGCAAGGGATGCTGGGGTACAGATTAGAGGTAAAGTGTGCACGGCTCTGGCTTCACTCCCCAGCATGGACCATGGGAGGGAGATCATTGCTTTGAACATTATTGAGTTTCTCACCATTACTATTTTTATGCCTAATGTTTCTAATGCTTTCTTTGGACCTAGTACTTTTTATTTACTTTTAGTTTTTCTAGACAGGGTTTCTCTCTCTCTAGCTTTTGGAGCCTGTCCTGAAACTAGCTCTGTAGAGACTAGGATGGCCTTGAATTTACAGAGTCTGCCTGCCTCTGCCTCCTGAGTGCTGGGATTAAAGGCTTGCAGTACTACCACCCAGTTTAGTACATTTTTTTAGTATTTAAAAAAGTTTTTAAAATTTATTCCTCTCTCATGCAATACATCCTGCAGTTTCTGCCCCCTCCTGCCCTTCAGTCCCTCCCTCTACTTCCCCTCTCCCCCAGAGCCACTCCTCTTACGTTTGCACTGAGAAAAGAGCAGGCCCCCCAGGAATTTCAAGTGAACACAACATAACAAGATACAGTAACTAAGTACAAACCCTCATATTGAGGCTGGACAAGACAGTCCAGTAGAAGAAAAGGCATCCCAAGAGCAAGCGAGTCAGAGAGACCCTCCATACACTCCTACTATTAGGCGTCTCGTAAGAACACCATACACAACCATAATATATATGCAGAGGACCTCGTGCAGGCTCAAACAGACTCCATGATTGCAGCTTTAGTCTCTGTAAGCCCCTATGAGCCCTGCTTAGTTGATTCTGTGGGCCATGTTCTCTTGGTGTCCTTGAACCCTCTGATTCCTACCATCTTTCCACCCCCTCTTCTGAAGAATTTCCCTGAGCTGTCTAATGTTTGGCTATGGGTCTCTGTATCTGCTTCCGTCAGTTGCTGGATGAAGCCTCTGTGTTAAAAGATTGGACTATGCACCCATCTATGAGTATAACAGAGTATCGTTGGGAATCATTTCATTGACTTTTTTGTTGTTGCTGATTGTGTTTGGTTCTATTCTACGACTCTGGACTATCTGTCCCTCCAGTTCCTGACCATCCAGGCAGTGTTGGACATGGGCTTCCCCTCATGGAATGGGGCTCTAGTTATACCAGTCATTGGTTGACCACTCCCACAAATTCTGTGCCACCATTGCCCCAGTGCATCTTGCAGGCAGGATAGGTCAAAGGTTTTGTGGCTAGGATGGTGTCCCAGTCTCACCACTGGAAGCCTTGCCTGATTACAAAAGATAGAAGGTTCATGTTCCGTATCCCCCATCCCTAGGAGTCCTCATATTTCTATCAAAATACTTAAAAATTTTTAAATACAATATATTTGAGAATTGTATGCATGAATACAGTGTATTTGTATCTATTCATTTCTTACTCCTTTTACTAACTACTTCCAGATCCACCCCTTAAAAAGTTTTTAGAGAGTAGGGGGTTTCATTTTGACATTTCTGTATATACATATGGTATACTTAGATCTTATTCATCCCCTGTCACTCTTTTCTCTTCACAATTCTAATAGTCTCCTGTGGTTTGAATGAGAAAAACCCTCATAAGCTCATAGATTTGAATGCTTGAACACCAGGGAGTGGAACTGTTTGAAAGTATTAGGAGGTGTGCCCTTGCTGAAGGAAGTGTGTTGCTGGAGATGGGCTTTGAGATTTTTAAAAGTCCAATCTAGGCTATGCCTTGTGGCTCACTGCCTGTGCATCCAGATGTAGGACTTCTATAGCACCATGTCTGCCTGCATTTTGCCATGCTACCTACCCACCATGATGATGATGGGATAAACCTCTGAAACTGTAAGCCACCCCAATTAAATGCTTTCTTTTATAACAGTTGCCATGGTCATGGTGTCTCTTCACAACAATAGAACAAGTAACCAAGACATATCCCTTTTACTTTCATGCCCTCATTTTCTTCCCTGGATTTCACAGGCAAAGCATGTGATGCTTTGATGTAAGTTAATGTGATGAACCTAGTTCTATCCCATTTTCCTTCAAATAGCATTTTAATTTTTTTAATGATGAAATAAGACCCTGTTGTGTATAGTTACCACATTTTCTTTATCCATTTATCTATTCATGGGCACTTAATCTGGTTATCATTAACAGTGCAGCAACAGACGTGAGAGCAGATCTCTCTATAATAAGCTAACTTTGATTTGAGGTGGGGTGGGATTTGGAGTGGTATAGCTGGATCACATTGAAAGTGTTTTGTTTTTTATTCTTCCTTTGTGGTTTTGTGTGTGTGTGCCTGGTGCTTGCCTCCTTCCCTCCCTCGCTCTGTCTCTCTCTCTAAGATACCACTTGGCAGCCCTGGCTAGCTACAACTCAAGATATTTTCAATGCTGGGAAGATAATTTAGATACAGTTTTTAGTTTTGGAGTGTTTTCCATTTGTGGTGTTATGGGAAGCCCACCAAAGATGACCACTCAGACATCCAATTTATAGCTAACTGGAAGTCTTTATTCCTCTTGGTTAGGAGTACACTCAGGTATTCTGTGGGAACCCAAATGTGGACCCAAACATTTGGAGCAAGAGACTTTTAAAAGCAAAACACATCCTGATATCTCACTTTGCAGCTGTAAATTTCAGTTTAACAGAAGCTAAGGTAAGTGGTTAGCTGGAAGGGAAGGTTTGAACAAGCAGGAAGTTTAAAACAAATAAGTTTGCTGGGACATCTTGGCTTAAGGTCCTAGAATAGAGTTGGGTAATTTTACACAGGATTCTCCATCAAGGAGATCAAATTCTAGTTAAACCTGGAACAGCCTCAGCAAGAATACAAGATGGAGGAACCTCTGCACTCTCTTTCCCTGTCACATTCATTGCTGGTTCTATGGGCGTGAGTCATATAATTGACTTCTCCTGTTCTGGAGGGAGCACAGTTGGTCCTAAGGACCATTAGCGTAACTGAGTTTATCCTCTATTTGATGTAGTTTGCCATGCAGTTGAGGATACAGGGTTTCACTATTAGCCTGATCAGAAAAAGAATCAACAGTTTGACTAGCACTGACAACAAGGTGGTCAGCCATGGGCATCAGGTAAACAGAGACTGATGCCAAGTATCTGATCTATGTCTCCTTTCTTTTCTTTTTTTACATACATTTTATTATTATTGAGCGCTATACATTTTTCTTCACTTCCCCTCTTTCTCCTTTTCTCCCCTTCTATCCTCTCCCGTGACTCCCACACTCCCAATTTACTCAGGAGATCTTGTCTTTTTCACCTTATGTAGAGTCATGTATGTCTGTCTTAAGTTTCTCTTCGTTGTCTAGTTTCTCTGGGGTTGAGACTTATAGGTGTGTTTTTCTTTGCTTTATGTCTAAAAGCCACTTATGAGTGAACATATATTATAGTTGTCTTTCTGGGTCTCACTTAATATGTCTTTTTTTCCCTACACCCATCCATTTGCCTACAAATTTCAAGATGTCATTTTTTTACTGCTGTGTAGTATTCCATTGTGTTAACAGACCACATTTTCTTTAGCCATTCATTGGTTGAGGGGCGTCTAGGTTGTTTCCAGGTTCTATCTATTACAAATAATGCTGCTATGAGCATAGTTGAACACATGCCTTTGTGGTATGATTGAGTGACTTTGGGGTATATACCCAGCAGCTGTATTGCTGGATCTTGAGGTAGATTTTTCCAATTTTCTGAAAAATCGCCATACTGATTCCCAAAGTGGCTGCACTCCCACCAGCAATGGAAGAACATTCCCCATTCTCCACATCCTCTCCAGCATAGGATGCCATCAGTGTTTTTGATCTTAGCCATTCTGACAGGTGTAAGATGGAATCTCAGAGTTGTTTTGATTTGCATTTCTTTGATGGCTAAGGATATTGATTATTTCCATGTCTTTCAGTCATTTAGATTCCTCTGTTGAAAGTTCTCTGTTTAGGTCTGTACCCATTTTGTTTATTGGATTATTTGTTCTTTTGATGTCATGTTTCTTGAGTTATTTTTGTATTGGAGATCAAA
>LOEQ01004918.1:59738-83748 GCA_001685075.1 Bramus lutescens | reverse complement strand
TCTCTCTCTCTCTCTCTCTCTCTCTCTGTGTGTGTGCGTGTGTGTGTGTGTGTGTGTGTGTAAGGGGCAGTGTTGGCTCAGTCAGATTAGTCTACTTGCACATTTTGGTGAAGTCACCAAATCATTTCAGAAAGGTGAAATCATGATTTTAATTCAGGATGTAGATGAACATGTGTCAGTAATTTAAACTTATTTTTGAGAGAGGGGTGCACATAGCCCAGGTTGCCCTCAAAATTGCCAGTAGTGGAGGGTGACCTTGAACTTCTGATGCTCCTGCTCCACTACTGGGACAGATTGCAGGGCTTCCTGCATGGTCGGGCAGGCACTTTACCCATACATTCCCAGCCTTCAGTGTTTCTATTTAATGAAAGGTCTAGCAAGATGTCAGAGCCATTCATATTGATAGGATACTTACTGAAGGAATAGTAAAACCATTGGGTTAGATATAAAATTAGTTAATCTAATTAAGAACATAAAAGAGTAAGCTTTGGCTATCCTTTCCATTAGATAGAATTTTGACGAGCCAGAATTCTATAAATTCATCTGATAGACTTGCTAAATAAACTAGTTAGTAGATAGTAATAAAAATGTAAGTACCACCCTGAAAAGTGTCTTGCATTGTTTTTGTTTTTGTTTTGCTTATTTTCAAGTTTTGAGTAATTTAAAGAAATGAATACTGAGTGTGCATGTTTTTGTGCATATTTAGCAAAATTATCAGTGTCAACTTGAAGTGAAAGCCTTGTTCATTTCTGCAGTGCTTACACTAAAATTGGAACAATGCACAAAATTAGTGAATTTAATGAAAGTTACTTTTAAAATGTAAAAACAAAACACTGGGAGTGGTGGCGCACACCTAGCACTCGGGAGGCAGAGGGTCCACCTAGAGACACTCAAGCTCCGGTCGGAGCTCTACAGAGCAAGTTTCAGGCCAACAAGAGCTACATAGTGAGACAATATTTCAAACAACAAACAGACAGTAAAAAAGGAGAAGGGGGAGGAAGAAGTGGTGATGGTGGAGGCAATGGTGGAGGCGGTGGCAGTGGTTAGAGACATGGCTCAGCAGTTAAGAGTGCTCTTGCAGAGTACTTGAGTTTGGCTCCCTCCACCCTCATCAGGTGACTCACGTGGGCCTGTGACTCCTGCTCCAGGAGATCTGATAGCCTCTTTTGGCCTCCACAGGCACCTGCACTCATGTGCACATCCCCACCTACACACATATACATACTTTTTCTAAATGAGAAAAGTAAAACCAGCTGGAATACAGAGATTAGCATGACCCTTGTGCAAGGGTGACAGCAATTTTGTGATGTAGTCTCTTGAAAGAATAATACGAAAATATAAAAGTGCTGACTTTAAAAAAACAACATTGGTGGAAGGAGAGAACCAACTCCTCCTGCAATGTGTCCTCAGACCTCCATGGCACAAACACCCCCATATATATAAAAGTTTTAAAAATGGACAAAATTCCACAGTTTCTTTAATAAAAGCATCAAGTATTCATTTTACTTTATAAAACACAGAGGTCGAAAAATGGATTTATAAGAGATAATTTTGGAAGTAGAAATAAATTTTTGTTTGCTTTTTCTTTAAAAAGTTTTTGGTGCTGAGACTTAACCCTTGTGCATGCTAGATATATACATCTATATCTATATCTATATCTATATCTATATATTCCACCAGTGATCAACACTCCCAGCCCTGTCTTTACCTTTAGAAAGGAAGCTTCACCTAGGTCATTAAAAGCACTCAGTTATAAGTGGACAAAATGACTACTAATGGATGATATATGGATTGTTAACATTGCTACTAAATTATGTATCATCCCTAAAAGAGCCAGGAACTTTATAAATGCCTTTGCCACACTCTCCAAGAACAGCAAAGCTATCGTATTACTTGAGGGCAATAGAAGAACACCATCCACTTGTAAATGCAGTTTATTGCCTTTGTGTTTAAATGCTCTTGACACTTTGTGCATGTGCTATTTGGTAGTTTGTTGAGATAAATCAGCACCTTTTATGTAGAAAATTTGCCTTAAGATCACTTGATCAAGGTTTTGAGTCTCTTACATTTCCTTTGATTAATACGTTTCTGTATGATTTTATCAGGCTAGTCATGGAAAAGAAAATGTCTATTGTCTTATCGTCTATAGTTTCCAATATAAGAGGGAGATAGAATTGGTTGAATTCCTGGGTCTAAGTTGATTTGGGTTAAATATTGACCTTCCCACTCTGTGACAGTTTGATCTTAGTGATGTGAGAAAATGTCTGGGTTAATTAATAGTGTGTGGTAAAATAGTATGTGGTAAGGTAAAAGGAGGTTAGGAAATGCATTTGTGGCTCTTAGAGTCTAACGTTTTGCTTCCTGCTGCTGCTTCTTGGAGTTCATTTTTAGAAGACTACACCAGATCTTTTCTCTCCAGAAAACCTGTAGGGTGACTTGAGAAAGTAGAGTTGGTGTCACTGATGTAAAACAGTCCAGGAACTATCTTTGAGGAAGCTAAATTCTGGAGATTATAGGCAACTATATTTGTGAGTGCCTTCTATGTATCAGGTGATAGTTTTGATATTGAGGCTCTAGGAAGGGTCTTGCTGTCATAAAGCTTACATTCTAAGTGGCTGTGGTAAGGACATCTGAGAGAGACAGATTAGCAAGCAGTTATCTGAAAGAGCATATGAATTAAAATACAGTGGAAGAAAAGATTTGCAGCAAAGGGAAGGGTAGTTAGTGGCTTGTCTTCTGAACCAGGAGAGTAAGAGTATATGTAGATCCAGTTAAGGTTTTCACTAGAGAGTAGGAAGTCCTGAAGGGTTATCATTCTTGTAGCAAAGTAATTAGATTAACCTGGCCATAATTGGGCTTTGGAAGGATTACACCTCCAGGTGAAATCCAGAAACTAGAGTCACAGGAGGCGTGAGGTAATGAAAGGGGCAAGTGAGCAAGTGGCTGTAGCCCCAGCAGCTCCAGATCCACAACTTCCACGGTGGCATCCTGGCTCAGGTCATCCCACCACAGCCCTGTTGAAGCCCCTGAAAGGGAAAGGAGAAGGACAGAGAGCCCCTCGTCGCTCTTCGTCAAGGCTGGCAGTGATGGAGAAAGCATAGGAAACGGCCCCTTTCACAGAGGGTCTTCATGATTCTTTGGTCCAAAGGAGTTGTGTTTAATGTCACAACCATTGATCTAAAAAGGAATCCTGGGAACCTGCAAAACTTGACTCGAGGGACCCACCCACCATTACAACTTTTAACAGTGAAATCAAGACGGATGTAAATAAGATTGAGGAATTTCTTGAAGAAGTCTTATCATCCCCCCTCCACTCCACCCCACCAGGTACTTAAATCTTTCCCAAAACCCTCAGTGTCAAACCCTGCTGGAATGGACATCTTTGCCAAATTCTCTGCTTATAACAAGAACTCAAGGAAAGGCTAATGGAACACTGGAGAGAGGGCTGCGGACATTGGCGTAGAGGACTTCAAGCTTCCCTCATGTCCATTTCTGACGTTAGTGGATGTCAACACATTGTGAAGGTGGTGGCCAGCAAGTACCACATTTCTACAGGAATACCCGAGGAATGCCTACAGTGGCGATGAGTTCACCAACACCTGCCCACTGATAAGGCAATGGAAATTGCCTACAGCCATGTCATAAAAAAGACTTACAAAGTAAACAGCACTTTAGAGAGAGGGGCCACCCAATCCCCTAAGAATATGCTGTCCTAACAGACTCTTCTGCCTCCTCTAAGGAACATGCACTTGCTCAAGACTTTGGTTAAGGACAGACAAAGTATAGTAGTCATCTTCAATTCTCATTCCTAAGCAGTGTTCTGAGATCTTCTACCTGGCCCACCAGCTCTGCCCATCACCTCTTCTTCACTAGCTGCTCACCTGAGAGGCAGTTTGCTGTCACTCTGGAGCCCCGACTGTCACAGCCATTCACAGTGTGTAGATGGCAGTACTTGAGGGACAGTGTTCAACCATTAGAATAGCTGCCATGACCTCAGTTCACCCAACACTGATCTATAATGCCTGGTACAAGGCATATTTATGTATTGGAGGAGAGTTGTAATACTGGGTGAGGAATTTGGAAGGCTTGCTACTGTGTTGGACATACTGTTTCAGTGTATTCCGTCCTGGAGTGTCAGGAAGGGAGTTGCCTTCAGAGAAGACTGCCTTCTGTAAAGACTTGCTGGTGTTTGGTGGATACTTAACTTTGCCTAGAACACATATCCTTCCTATAAATTGTAACATTTGATACTTAACTTTGTCTAAAACATGTATCCTTCCTATAAATTGTAACATCTGATACTATGTAGAAACTGAAAGACAGAAGGCTAGAAAGTCATTCTACAAATTACAGGGGATGGGTGTATGAGTTTCCCCCAGGGCCATTCATACTTTTGCAACAGTGTTACTGCCTTCACCTAACAGACTTCTTCTCTTTCCTTGCTCCCTCTTTTTTTCTATTTTTCCTATGGCATTTGTGATGGAACTCCAGGCTTTATTTGTGCAAGTCGGACAAGCTCTCTTGTCCCTGTGCTGCACCATGATCCACTTCTGTCTAGTGAAGCTCTTTTGGGGGGAGGGGGGTTAGCCATATATCTTCCTGTCTTTGAGCAATGCTATATATGCTGATGCTCGGCTATAGCAGTCCATTGTCTTGTATGTAAAATCTACTACAGAAATTAACCCTCGTGGTGCAGCATGCACACTTTAAAAAAGAAGAAATTTAGGAACTAATAGAGATCCTATGATTTAATTTTTTTAATTTTTAACTTGAAGCCTGTTCTGGATTTTCTAAAGGCACTGACTATAACAATAGACTCCACGGGAATCATTTGGAATTATTCCAAAGTAATAATGACCCAAACTGACCCAAGGGGCTCAGCCAGACTGGATGAGCATTAGGAATGCATTTTAACTTGGTGCATTTAGTTCCCTGTCAGCCATGATTTAGTAACCTTTTTCTGTTATCAGTTTAATTTTAGTATGGTATATTTGGGGCAATAATATTCCATTAAAATGTTTTATGCTGAGTATCCAAAGCATTACCTGTGTTACCACTTGACATAAATCAAATATATGTCTATTATATTAATTATGGCCCTTCTTTCAAGGGAACAGAAGTTTGATTATATCCTATGTTAGGCTGCATATTTGACTAAGGAAGAAATTTTAATGGAACTATTGGATTTAGTGTTTTTTTTATGTAGTCATGTTAAAAATTAACAACCAAAAATTCTTTTCATAAAAATATGTGATAAAAAGTAGAAAGCTTTTTGAAATGTATGAAGTGTTATATATTTAAAATTCACAGATTAATGCTTAGAGGTGCAGTAACAAAGTGAAAATAACATTAAAGGCAGTTCCAGCTGGTCCATGTCTTCTTTATCCTCCCTCCCTCTCTTCCTCCTTTCTCTTTCTCAACAGTCTGCTATGTATTCCTGGGCCCATATAGAAGGCTTTAGTTTCCGTTATTAAATCACTCCTAACAAAACACTTCGTAGTTCTTTTTTAATCGAGCCATTAGTAGTATTTGGCAGTTGATCTCTTTCGCCTTATAAATCATTTCAAACAAACAAACAAATCACTTCCAAAACTTCAAACCCTCCTGGTGTATTTTCTCTGTTTCTTCCTCTTTCTGTCTTTCTATCTCCGCCTCTCTCCTCTATAGGTCTTCTGTCCTACCTTCTTAACCACATCGTTTTGACCTCCACAGAGTTGAAGACACTATTTCTTTCTCCTCTCTTGGAGGTCCCGCTCAGCCGCAGCACCTCATAGATTGTCTGCATTTGCTGATTCCCAAACTACTTCAGTTTCTTCCGGTTTCATAATTCATTTCCTTGTCATCGCTCTCCTCCCATTGCCTTTTTCCTTCTCCTACCTCCCTTTTCCTCTTTGTATTTCAGATCAAACTCAAGTCTTTGTACAAGCTAATGTATCCTAGCCCTACATTAAGGTGTTTTTATTTATTTTTTTAATTAATTTTTTTTTGCTTTAAGTCCCTCTCCTAAACATCAAACTTCAAATTCTTCTGTGATATTTCCACACCGATTCTGTCCCTGAAGAACTTGTTCCTTCATGTAACAGTTTCAGGTCAATAAATGGATGCTCCATTATTCTAGCCACTCAAATGAAAACTCGAGTTAATTTTGAATTCTCTTGTTTCCAGTCATCAGTTCATACTTTCCTTCCTCTTCCACCTGGAGCCAAGTCGCAGCTCCTGTGTCTTGGAGTATTGAAGTAGCTCCTTGATGGCGCTTTCCTACTCTTAGCCCACTCAGTCTTGACTCTCTCAGTAATAGCTGTGTCTATTTTTAAAAATTATTGTATAAATATGGGTATTTTGTTTGTATGTATGTGTAGACATCATGTGTTCAGTGCTCATGGAAGCCAGAAGAGGACATTGTATCCCATGGGATTGGAGCTATAGACATTGTGAGCCACCAGATGGATGCTGAGAATTGAACTGGGTCCTCTGGAAGAGCAGCCAGTGCTCTAACCATGGAACCATTGAAGCCCTTTATCTTTTTCTGTGGATGCCTTTTCCTCAGATAGTTGCATGACTTATCTTTTGAATTTTTATAGTCAGACATCTTTTTAGTGAACTTACCCTGCAGTCTGTGTAAAACTGCTGCATTCTCCTTTTTTTTCTGGACAGTCCCACATAAATGCCTATGGGCACACAGATTTTAGACAGAATTTGTTTCCTTGTTAGGTAGAGGATCAGAGCCAAAGTTTCTAAAGGTCATGTCCCATTCCTAGGCACATGCTGTTCATCATAGTATGTTTGTTTGTTAAAGTTCAACAGGGATTCACTTTGGTATGTTTTCTGTTTTGTACTGGGGATTGAACCCAGGCCTTGTGCACTTGTGCACATAAAGCAAGCAGTCTTCTACTAAGCTAACCCCCAGTCCTCTGGCTATGTCTCATCCTATTTCTACATCCACTTAAGGTTTTTCACTTGATGAGGTTGGGCTCACCCACAGTAACCTCCCTTTTGATAACTCGGGGCCAGCTGATCAGTGGTCACCTTTTTCAGATTTGGTGTAATCTTTTTAACATTTCTTAACTTGTGTGTATTCGTGTGTAAATGTATGTCACATGAGGGCAAGAGACTGTGGAGGTTGAAAGAGTGCATCAGTTGTATGGAGCTGGAATTACAGGTGGTTGAGAGCTGCCAGGGCAGAGTTCTGGGAATGGAACCATCTCTCTGCTTATAGAAATGCTCTCCCATTGTATTGGCTGGGCCTGTTGCACTCAAACGTAAGAGACCATACAGAGCATAAATACCAGAAGATAGGGACTTTCGGATCGTCTTAGAATTGCTTACCATACTCACTCATTTTATGGAAAATATCTCTATATAACCTAATTAGTAAGGCCACTGGTCATTGCCAAACCTGCCAGCTTTACCATATTATCCTTTGTCAGTGTCTGACTTAATATTTTAGTTCAAATGAATGCATTAATACTTGTCATATGTCAGCCACCTCACTTGTAAGTGTAAACTGTAAGAAAGAAAGATAATGTATGATGAAGTAAGATAATACTGCCTAAAGTATTTCTTAAAGATACACTCTGTGTTTTCTAAGGTTTAGTATCTCAGGAAGATGTAGTTTTTAACAGTCAAATGAATGGAAGAGAAAAAGTACTTAAGTGAGAAGTTATCGATGTGTCTTTAATGTTACAGAATGTAAGCACATGTATATGTATTGCGCTTGGCACAGCATACCATACCATGATAGAGGGCGATTAGGAAGGGCTAGCAAAAGTGACTTTCTTTATCCATTGTGTGTATGCACGTTGCTTGGGAAAGAGTCTGTATAGTAGTTTAGGTAGCGTACTGATAGTTGTGGGTATTGGGTGATTAGCCTAGAAATTCTTCAACTTTGATGAAATGAAACAAATCCAATAATTATGGTATTTTCTGGCTTCACAAGGACGAAAAAAAGCCGTGTGTGTTTATGTGTGTGTGTGTGTTGTATAGACATGTGAGTGCAAGTACGTGCACCCATGCATGCAGAGACCAGAGAAGGGTATAGAGTACCATTTTCAATCATGCCTCATTTTATTTCTTTGAGACACAGGGTCTCTACTGAACCTGGAGCTATGCTGTTAGTGGGTGAGCCCCCGTGGACCTCCTGTCTTTCCACACACTTCTAGCTTACAGGTATATCCAGCTATGCCTGGGTTAGAACTCAGGTCTTCATTGAACAGCAGATGTTCTTACCACTGAGCCATTTCCCAGCCTAATACTATTTAAATTTTTTCTCTTAATTTTTTGTTAGTTTTTTTGGTGTTTACTGTAGTTTATTTCCTAGTGAGATTATGAAATTAATACATAAAAGATATAGAAGTTTTAAAGAGGAAAGAGCTTTTATTTGTCTTTTTACAAAATACCTATAGTTTTGATTTAAGTTTTACGCTTATTTTTCCTTACCTTGTCAATAGTAATGAACTATAAATATCTAAACATCCTATGTTCTGCAAAAGAACACTTAATTCATGTTCTCTGCTTCCTTGTGCTGTCTTGGCTTTATAGACTAATGGCCTGCCTTTATGGGAAGGTACTTACAGTTTGTATGGCATATACTTCATTTTGGAATTTTTAATAACAAAAACTTTAGATTCAATTAGTAGTCTTTCTTACATATTTGATTATTTTATGGTAAGCTCTCTCCTATTATAAAACTAAATGGAATCAGATTTCTAGTCTATAATTATGTGCATTTTCAATAAACCAATGTATTGAGAGAGTGTCAAGAGGGCACCCAACTGAGAGACTGACCCTGAGAAGTGACTATTAATAGACGTGGGAATAGGACATGAGTAGGAAATCCCTTTGTGGATGCTGTCACAAGGTAGCAGTCACCTTCTCTTTCCCGTTTCTCCCCCTTCTCCCTTCTCTCCCCCTTCACATTACGCTATATATAGTGAAGTAAAACCAGTTTCTTTTAACCACGTTCTTAGTTTCCCCTCAATGAGTGGAGTCATGAGTGCCATGAGTCTCTTTAGCATGTGTTTAAGGTTACTATGAAAGGACCATGACTCTAATGACATGCTGAGATATGGTATGTATTTACCTGTAAGGAATAAAAGATTGGGGAAATAGAAGCAAACGAAGAACAACAGAGGGCTCCTGATTTTATAGTGCATCTTGACTATCTACCCTGATTAAGAAAATGCCCCCTTAAATATTGTATTCTTTAATAGCTATGTTGATGACAGTTGATGTATAAAAACTGCATTATTTAAAGGGTATAGTTTGATAAGTTCTTATAATGTATACATATCAGTGAAACCACAATATAGTAAGCAAGAGCTGGGGATGGTAGCACAGACCTCTGTAGTCCTGGCTTTTAGGCTTCTAAAGCAGGAGACTCATGAATTCAAAACTAGCATGAGCTACAAAGCAAGTTCTAGACTAGTCTGGGCTAGAAGTGAGGTGAGACCTTGTTCAGGAAAAAATAAAGACAGTGTGTCTTTCAGCTCCAAATTTCCTCCTGGCTGTATTTTCGCTCCCTTTCCACTGCCCATCCCCCAACTGTCTATGATCTGCCATCACTGTAGGCTTCATTTTCTAGAGTTTTATGCTAATGGAATCTTATACTAGAAACTTCTTTTGGCGCAGTAGCTTTACTTTCTTCACTTAGTGCAGTTACTTTGAGAGTTGTTCATGTTGAAATGCTAATAGTTTCTTACTGTTCTGCACCACTCCGGTGTGCAGATGTACTATAGTTTTATTTATTTGCCTGTTGTAATTTAGGTTTAAAGTCCTGGCTATTACAAACAAAATTACTGTAAGCATTTTGTGTACAAGTCTTGGATAATACCAAAGACTGTACTATTGACAGCTTCCAAGAAACCATCAAGTCATGTGAAGTGTCAATAGGCTTGTAGTCCCAGCTACTCAGGAGACTGAGCCAGGAAGACCATAAATCCGAGGCCTGTCTGGGGTCCAAGCCAGGCTGCATAGCTTAATGAGATGCTATCTTAAAACAGAATGTACAGAAAGGACTTCTGGATATAAACTCAGTGGTAGAATGCTTACCTAGCATGCATGAAGGCTTGGGTTCAATTCTTGGTACAATTAACCACAAGCCTGCCTTGCAAAAGAAGAAAATAAATAACTGTTACCAGAATTTTGCTTCCTACTGGCCCTTAATAATTTAGCTTTAGCCCCCAAATGTCTGTGCAGTGGTGTCTTGAGGCTTTGGTTTGCATTTCCCTATGATTAGCGATGTTGCGTATCTTTCTTATGATTTGCTAGCTCTGCAGCTTTCTCTATTATTTGTTCATAATATACCCATCTTGTTTTTTTGAATTTTGTGAATCTTTGTGTTTGGCTACAAGTCCTTTATCAGATATGTAAACTACAGAGATTTTCTTCCAGTCTTAAATATTTTCAGTCTCTTAACACCAACTTTTTTTTTCATTTTGAGACAGAATCTCTATATATAGTCCAGGCTGGTCTGGAAAAATCCAGAATTTTATGAAGCATTATATAGTCTTTTTTAAGACTATGCTTCTGACATATCATACCTAAGAAATCATTGCTGAATCCAAACTAGAAAAAATGTTCTCCTCTTTTTTTCTTTGATTTTGGTTTTATGAGGCAGTCACACTATGCAGTTCAGACAGGCCTGGGAATTGTTTTGCAGCTTCAAATTTATGAGGCTCCTGCCTTAGCCTCCTAAATGCTACAATTATTAGTGTGGACTGCCATGCTTGGCTTCTATATTTTTCTAGAAGTTTTGTAGTTTTAGGGTTTGATATTTAGCCAGGTGATATATTTGAATTAATTTTATAAATAATGTGATAATTCTGTTTACAGTATGTGTTACACATGATGGTGTCTTCTTTGCTGAAAGTCTTTACATTTTTATAAAAAAAAAAGTCTTGTACATACGCATATGTGCACTTATCCTGGGTTGTCTGTTCTGTTCCTCTAGTTTTGTTGATTAGGTCAATGCCACTCAGCTTAGATGGCTATTTATAAATATTCTTGAAATTAGGCCAGGCATGGTGGTGCATGCCTGTTATTCCAGAACTCTGGAAGCTGAGGCAGGGGAGTGCTATTTTCAAGCCACCTGTTATTTAAGGAACTCTTGGTTTTGTTTTTGATAGAGTTCTCTGATAGTTTTTGCTCTATATTTCTTTTATTTCAAAGTTGTTTACTTAATTTGAGGACCTCTCCTATGTAAGAACTTTGAAATCTATGTTATCGCTTTCTGTTAAAAAGCCTGCTGAGATTTTACATGGAATTTTGTTGAGTTTATAGATCATTTGAAAGAAATTGGTATGTTACACCACTGCATATTCTGATCCAAAAATGAAGTCTGTATCTTTAGATAGTAAATTTCTTTCTTCTCATATGTGTGTGCATGTGTGTATTGTGTGGTGTTTATGTATGTGTACATGTTTGTATATGTGTCTGTGTATATGCAGATGCTCATGTGGGCATGTGGGTAGATGTCACAAATGGATGCAGAGGGTCTTCTTCAGTTGCTCTCTACCTTATTTGTTATTTGTTTTTTTTTTAAGACAGGGTCTCACTATTTAGCTCTGGAATTCACTCTGTAGACTTGGCTGTCCTCCAACTCAGAGAGATCTGCTTACCTCTGCCTCTGCCTTCTGCATTCTGGAATTAAAGGCATGCACCACTATGCCCAGTTTCTACTTTATTTATCTGTAAAGTTAGTGTCCTTTATTGGAGAAGATGGGCGATGGGGGACAGTCTTGGAGATTCGAGAGTAAGTTTAGAGCACATGGGGCCATTCTGCTGAGAAAGGTTCCTGGTCTGTGAAGAAGTTGTTAGGGAGTGCCGCAGGGGATGGTGGAGAGACAGTTTCCAGGGCATCCTCTGAGATGGTGGATCTAGAAGGTGGCAGTCCCAGTGGTGCATACTCAGAAGAGGAAGCTCATGGCTGAATACCAGACACAGCTTTCCATCTGGCTCGGCTCTGTGTAGGCTGAGACATGGGAGGCCATGCTGAAGAACCATGTTGACCATCCAGAGAAAAGGCAGGAAGCAAATCCAGCAGGGAACACCAGCGCAGGTCCAGCTTCATCTCGCTGGATGTTTAGGATAGCTGGACTAGAGCTGGCTGCCCTGGGATCTGCTAAGCCTCAAGTAGCCACCTCAGTTCATCGGTTCTGGTCAGATGAACTCTGGGACCCCTCGCACTCTGCCTCCCCAGTGCTGGGATTACAGGCTCTTGATGTTGCCTCCAGCTTTTTACATGGGTCTGAATCCAAGTTTAGTTCTTCACACTTGCACGGCAGACACCTTACTGATTAAGCCATATTTCTGAGTCCTCAGTCTTTCCTATAAGCAATATTTCATTAACCTTTTAATGATTTTTGAAATAAAAAAATTTATTTAAGAAAACCTTAAAATTACATTTATTCATTTAGGACAAGGCAGGTGTATAGCTGCAGTTGATGTGTGGGAGGTCAGAGAAAAACTCCCAGGAACTGGCTCTTTCCCTGCTGGAGATGGAGCTGGGTGGGCAGTCAGGCTTGGCAGTAACCACTTTACCCACTGAGCCATCTCACCAACCTTGTGGTATTTTCCTTTAAGTTGTATTTTAACTCATTCATAATGAGAACACTTAGAAAATTTTGTTTTGCTTTTCTTTGTTTCTTGTTTTTTAAGACAAGGTCTCCTTTAGATGAGGCCGGCCTAGAATTTGCTCTGTATCCAAGACTGTCCTTGAGACCCCCCTCCCCCTTTTCCTGCCTTCTGGAATGTTGAAATTACAGATACCAACACCACAAACCTCCAGGATATTTTTTTTTTTGAGACAGATTCTCACTATGTAGCTTGGGACTCACTTTATAGATTGATTAGGCTGGCCTTGGACTCAGAGATCCACCTGCCTTTGCCACATGAGTACCAGATTTCTTACATAAAAAAGAGGCCCTCAAATATTGTAAACAACTTTGAGATAAAGACATCTATGAGAACAAACATTATCAAATAGCTAGCTATCAAAAAAAAAAACAACAAACAAACCAAGAGTTCCATTAAATAACAAGTGGCTTGAAAATAGTGCTCCCCCTCAGCTTCCAGAGTGCTGGGTTCACAGGCATCACCACATACACAGCCACCTAAGCTGATGGCACTGACCTAATCAACAAAACCAAGGAACAAAACAGACAACCCAGGATGAGTGCATGTATGCACATGCACAAGTCATTTTTATAAAAGTGTAAAGACTTTTAGCAATAAGGTGACATTCGTTAACAGTGGTGATATGACCAGCTGTCGATGTGCAGTAAGTACATGCACCATAGACAGAATTATCACATCACTTATGGAATTAACTCAAATGGATTACCAGTCTAAACAGTAAACCCTAAAGCTACAAAACTTCTAGAAGAGAAACCACCAGGCCCTGCCCCTGGTCTCCATGCAGGATTTAAAGGACATTTGAGCCATTTGTATTTCTGTAGAAATTTTCAATGAAGAATTTGGAATAGATGTCAGAAAGTCAGGTTTATTGACTACATTTTTTGAAATTCAAATGTTAGTTGATCAAACAAATGCACTAACGTTTTTTTGTTTATGAATATGGAAACCTGGAAAAGATAAATAGTAAAAAAAATTCTGTATTTTGTTAAGTATAATATTAGAAATAGGTTTTTAAATAAATACTTCAGTGTATCTTCATGTATGTTATGGTTGCTCTACTCATAGTGTATGGAGAAGGAAATACCTTGTGGCATTGAAAATGTAACTGCAATACAGGTCTGACTTGATATTCTGCTGTTAAGAACTGAAAATAACTTTAATCCTTTCTGAAAAATTGATGTTTGTTTGTCCTGATGTGGTCATTTTTGTTGTCTCTTAGTTTTTTTTAAGGTAGTAAATAAATCCTATGGAAGTACAAACATAGATTATCTTCCATTGCATTCTTGATGGTTTTTTTGAGAACATTTAGGACGATTTTAACATGGCATGTTTATTTTTATGACTTCTCTTATTTGAGGAGATAAAGTGTCTTTGGGGTGGTATGGCCATAGACTGTTTTCTTACCTGAAATGAAGAAGTTGGCACAAGAAACCAGATGCTTAGTGCTACAGTTGCTTTGCAGGGTGCTTACCGTATTCATAGTCACAGAGAACGTGGACTCCAGCTAGGCTTATCTTAGTTTCCATGTACCTGCCGTCTGGAAAGATGCTCTAGAGCAGCCTTATGGCGTCTACTGCACTAGCCACAGGAGTGTTTTTGTAGAAATAGGATTTCTTATGGTCACTGAGACGGCATTTTCTGCCAAGCCTGGTGCTGAGTGCAAAACTTGAACTAATGTGGTGGAAGAAAATAATTTGATTTTCTCAGATTGTCCTCTGACCTCCACATATGCCATGGCATGTGTGTGTGCACACATGCACATACATACATAAATAAATGGAAAAAAGGGTCTTTATACCAAGAATATAGTGGACATGTACAGTGTAGATGTTGCAAGCTTTCCTCTCACCAGGTGAAGGGAGTGTGTAGCACGAACAATAAAAACCCAGAGACAGAAACGGGTTAAACATGAAGAAGAAAAGCAGAGCAGTCAGTCACTAGAGAGACCTTTTCCCTCTACCAATGCTCAGAGTGAAGGGGTGATCCTCAGACTGCCTGGACTGCACTGTGTCTCCACCAAACCTCAGACTCTACACTCTAGTGAGTTCCTGTCTCTTCCCCTGTTTATATTCCTCTCTGCACCCAGCCATATCACTACAGAAGTGTGAGAGGAAATATTTTCCCCAAACCTCTGCCATGTGTACCTTCATGCCTTCCTTCCACATGGCTATATATTGGTTTTGATTGAGTTAATATTCATCCTTATATTATTATGACTCATTGTGTTATTTATATTAAAGCACTTTTTCTTTTTGCTTTTAATGGCACTAATAATTATCTAGTTGCACTAATAATTATCTTATTTTGTTGTTTGTATAGTTTTCTGTGAACTGAATCTCAAGCTCAGGATGTCTGCCAGTTGTCTCAAGATTCTCCAGAAATTTTAGTTCCGTTAAGTATGCTCTTGATGTCATCTGTTGAGACAGTTCTTCAGAGTCTTCTGACATGCTTCTGTTTGCACTGGTGACCCTGATACCTATTGTATGACTCTTGTCATATAATTTAATTTAATCCTGAACACCCCTTTAGCCTTTCTTCTATATTGATTTTTTTTATTTTCCATGGTTTTCTCATTCTTGATTTTAGTTTTGTCTTAGTGTTGTATACATCAAAGTCTTAATGAGAAGTGGTATGTGGGATATCTGAATATATATACATACATATACACACATACACATACATACTTATATATACACACATACATATACACACATACATACATATATACACATACATATACACACATACATACTTATATACACACACATACATATATACATATATCCTTGTTATATCATGTCTCAGGATGCCTTTATTTTTACCATCATATTTGATTGATAATTTGTTGGGTTTAGATACAAAAGCATTGTTGTCAAGCTTCTGATCTTAACTGTCTGGAACTAGTTAAAATGCTTCATGTATGTAATCCACTCCCTCTCAATTTTGTAATCTATTCTCTGTCTCCAATATTCTATCATTTTAATTTTATTCATTGAATTGGATACTAGGGATATTATTTAAAAATATTTTAGTGGTAATTTATTTCCTTGATTTATCTCAGTTAAATCATCTCAGCTTGCCAGATGATTCTCTTAACTTTGAAACATTTGTTGGTGATATTTGACGCAAACTGGAAAGCACTTAAAGGATAAATACATCAATTAGAGAACGTAGGTATTTAACTGCCGCTCAGGTAGCAGCACATTGCCATCATTTGTCTGCGTAAAATACTCCAGAAGATACTGCCTCTTAGTAGTCTTTCCCTTTTCCCATGGGTTCCTAAGTAGTGGTTTAGCTTTGTCTTTTTACTCTTTAATGTAATACCTTTATTGAGACAGGCTCTCACTATGTAGTCCTTTGTACATGCTACATATAGAACTCCCTATGTAGACCAAATTGGCCTCAGACTCACAGATATCCACCTGCTTCTGTTGACCGAGTGCTGAGATTAAAGGCGTGTGACACTATGCCCAGCAATCTTGTCTTATCTTGAAACTTATCATATGTATTCTTTTAATCTAGTGTCTTTCATTAATGTTGTTTTTATGATTAAACATTGCTTTATATAGTTTTCAGTATTATATTTTTGCTGAACTGTTTTATATGGTCTTTTGAGTAGTCTATGATAACCATGTTTTTGTTTTGAAGGAATAAATTTATTAAGCATACAGAAGAATGCTTAGTACATACAGAGTAAAGGAATAAATCACAAATGGTAGATAGTTATTCTTAGTTTTTAATATTTTTTTGTCTACATTTTGAAAGTTATCCTGTCAGTTGAATTACAGCAAGTTGTTTTGATTGAGATTTTATTAACTTTATGCGTTAGTTTGGGAAGAATTGGTATACATATGCCTGATAATTCACAAAGCAGATACAATCATTAATTTGTTTCATCTTTAATTTCTCTCAGTGTAGTATAGTTTTCTAAATAGGAGTCATGTTTTTGGTAAGATTTAGTACAAGGCACATTATTTTTAAAGTTATAAGTGCTATTATTTAAAATTTTATATTTGTTGATGGTACATAGAATTGAAAGTTTGTTTTTTATGAATTCAAATAAATTATTTGTAAAGTAGTTTTGTCCTATGTGAGTATATTAGTCTGGAGTCTCAGAAAAACAGAACTAATCACACATATGCTTGTATATACATTTTAAAAGAGATTTACTATGAAGAAATTGGCTTATGCAGCTGGGAGGTTTGAGGTCTGCTTTTATTAAGTTGAAGACCCAAGAAAGTCATAGCATGGTTGCAGCCTGAGTACCAGGAGAGCCAGTGCCGTAGGTTCTCAGTGAGTCTTAGTCTAAAGTGCAGAAGCTCAGCTCAAATCTAGTGAGGAAGAGAGAAAAGGGTTCCTTATTACTCAGAAGAGAAAAGAATGTTTTATCACTCAGTCTTTAGTAGGCTAGACTGACGCTGCCCAAAGAGGAAGGTCAGTCTACTGATTTAGATGATAACTTCATCTCATTGTCTCAGCAGGACACTCACAAATTTTTATCTGGATATTTCAGCACCCAGGAATCATCAGAAGGAATAACCAAATCATCTGCAAATTAAGTTTTCTCCTAATTCTTTCTCAGTATATGTGTGTGGGCATGTGTATAGCGGCTAGAGGAGGGAGGACAGGAGGCGTCCTGGTCAAGCATTCTCCATCCTCTTCCCTTAACTCGGGGACTCCCACTGACATAGAGCGAGGCTGGTCCAGCAAGCCCCAGTGGTCCTCCTGTCTCCACTTCCTGCTTTGCTGGGGTTATAAGAATTTTCTATGTGGGTACTTGAGATTTGAACTCAGGCCTTCATGCTTGAGCAGCAACCTCTCTGAGCTGTTGAGCCACCACCCCTCAGACCTACTTACTGATTCTTATACTTTCTTTTGTCTTCTTGCTTAAGCACTGGCTAGGACCTTTATATAATGTGGAGTAGAAATAATAGAAATTATCCTTACCCTTTCTTTTTCTTTTCTTTTCCTTTTTTCCCCCCAGTTTGGCCACCAACTCAGAATCTCTGACCTCTGCCTCCTGAGTGCTGGCCCCCTTTTTTTTCTTAAATTTTTTAAAATTGAAAATAGATTTTTAGAAATATTTATTTATTTGTTTATATACTATCCTGCCTGCATGTATGCCTGCACTCCAGAAGAGGGCACCAGACCCCATTATAGATGGTTGACAGCCACCATGTGGTTGCTGGGAATTGACTCAGAACATCTGGAAGAGCAGCCAGTGCTTCTAAACCTCTGAGCCATCTCTCCAGCCTCCAAAATAGATTTTTACTATACAATATATTCTGGATTCCTCTCAGATCCTTCCCTCTCTTCCAAGTCCACAACTTTTTTTCTCTTTCATTAGATAACAAACAGGAATTTAAAACATAAATAAGATGAAATAAAATAAGAGAAAGTAAAAACAAACAAGCATAGAAAAGAACCAAAAAAAAAATCACAAGAAAGACATAGAGAAACACATGTTCATTCATCCATGCAGAAATCCCATAAAAACACAAAACTGGGCACCATAACATATGTGCAAAAGACCTGCGACTTTAGAAATAAAGTGTCTGACAAAGCATTATGGGACAGTGAACCTCCAGAAATGTCACTGAGTTTGTTTTGTGCTGGACATCTACTGCTGTGCATGGGACCTGGCCTAAGAGTGGCTTTATACCCAGTGAGACTCTGTTGGTAAAAACTGATTTTTTTCTTTGTGAGTAGTTATCTGTTAGAGACAGCTTCTAAGTTAGGAATGGAGGCATATGTCCACTTCCGGTCTTGATTTTGGGACCACATCTGGTACAGACCCATACAGGCCCTGTGTATGCTGCCACAGCCACTGTGAGTTCATACATTCATCAGTCTTGCTGTGTTTAGAAGGCCTTATTTCCTTGGTGTCCTCCATTTCTCCGGCTCTTAAAGTCTTTCTGTCTCCTCTTCTTCAGGGTTCCCTGAGCCCTTAGGGGAGGGATTTGATGAAGAAATCCCATTTAGGATTGAGTGTTTCAAGGTATCTCATGCTCTGCATAATATCTGGTTATGAGTGTCTATATTAGTTCTCATCTACTGTAGATGCGAGTTCTCTAATAATGACTGAGCAAGACACTGAGCTATGAACATAGCGGAATGTCACCAGAAATCATTTTACTGCTGTGTTCCTTTAGCAGAACAGTAGTCCTTGACCTGTCTAGTCCCAGGATCTTAGAGACTGAGCAGTGTCAAAGATGCCTCCGTCTCATGGATATTGATGGCTCACTTCACAGCTCTCGTGCCACCAGTGTGTCTTGCCAGCAGGTCACCATTGTAGATTGAAGGGTTTGTATCCAGTCTGAAGTTCCCCTCTCTCCTTTGGTAGCGTGTAGAGTACCTTCCAGTGCCAGGAACACTAGTCAGTAGGGACAAGGGCTCTAGGTAGGCACCAACTCATGTTCAATGTTCCGTGGTGTTGTCGTCATCAGTAGCATCATTTTACCTTCAGTTTGCAGGGAGCAACCAGCAGCCTTGCCTTGCCTTTCTCTTGATCTCAGAGGCAAGCTTTTGCTATTTTATCATTAATTAATGAAGTAATATTTTGTTTGTGATATAACAAAGCTTTCCTGAAGATCAGAGTACAAAGTTAAGCCACTAGTTAGCCATAGAAGCCAGGCAGTGGTGGCACACACCTTTAGTCCCAGCACTTGGGAGACAGGCAGATGGATCTCTATAAATTCAAGGCCACCCTGGGCTACACAAGATTAAATCTGTCTAAAAGAGAAACAGAGCTGCACAAAGGTGACCTCAGCCTTTAATCCCAACACCAGAGAGGTGGAGACAAGAGTGATATGGCTGGGCAGAGAGAGGAATATAAGGCGGGAGGAGACAAGATTCAGTCTGAAGATTCATAGAGCGGGCATTCAGTCTGAGGATTTGTGGAGACAGGATCGCGCTTTAGGTCTGAGGTAGAGGTAAAAGCTAGCAGCTGGCTGTTCTGCTTCTCCAATCTTCAACATTAACCCCTGTATCTGAGTCTGAGTTTTTATTATTAAGACTAATTAGAATTTGTGCTGCAAACTTTGATTTTACTATATAATATTCTTATAGATGTCTTTTTACAAATAAAAATTTTCCATTAAATTAAGGAAACACTTTGAAAAGTTTTATCATGAATGCGTGCTGGATTTGTTTTCAGATGCTTTTTCTACATCTGTTGGCATGAATACAAGTTTTCTGTTAATATGTTAACATGATGAATTATATTACTTGATTATTCCAGCATTAAACCAACTTTTGTTACTTAGGAGAAACCAAACTTGTTTGTGGTATTGTGTACCTGTGTGTGTGTGTGTGTGTGTGTAGTGGAATTTAACTGACCGATATTTTGTTTTGATTTTCTGAGTTTTTGGGTGAAAATGGCATATGGCATATCATTTTTGTCTTTTGTTTTTATCTAAGCTAATCTTAAAATAGGTCTGTCAATCTTTTTCTGTTTACTGAGTGAGTTTGCTTAAGATAGTTGTATTTCTTCTTTAAGTGCTGAACAACTTTGTCAGTGATGCCAACTATAGTGGACTGTAGTCTCAACAAATTTTAAAACCTGAAGTCATCGAGATTTTGTGTTGTGTCCTTTTATGCTCTGAATATCAAACTGAGACCCTTGACTGTACCAGGCAAGCACTCTATCAATGAGCTAGAACCCCAAACCTAACAAGTATGTTTTTGTTTTTATACACTACATGCAGTTATTGTCAGACCCAATGTAGAACATCTTTACAGCGCATGTATAACCCAGGACTGACAGTACACCTCTGCAGATTTGGCATGGAGGAGACTGAGCCACTCTAGGCTACATGGGAATATTTAGCTCAAAAAATCCGTTATGTTTATGAATTCTGGATTCTAAAGTATATTAGAAATTAGTAATTACTTTGATTATGAAAATTTATTAAAAATCTTAGTTTTCACAAAGGTAGATTTTTATAGACAGTGTATATGTTAGAAAAGATGAAAAACAATGATGAAGTCACCATCTCAAGAAATCAGCAGAGCTAAAATGCAGAATACAGATAAGACAGAAATAGAAGAAAGTCAGGAGTTGGTCCTTGACAAGATTAGTAAAGTTAGTAGCTCTCTGAGATATTGCTCAAAAAAGAAGACACAAATATTAATGTAGGAGTGAAAGAAAAAGCTTCACCGCCGATCCCACAGACTTAGAGGGTAGGAGAGGAAAAAATACATTGTTTTATGCCTTGATAATTTTCAGGAGTGGTCTACTCTGTGTAAGGGAAATTTCATGCTAAACTTTGATAACTAAATTATCTCATTCTGATTTCTTTGTGGAAAGGCTTTCCAGTTACTGAACCAGTTTTCAGAAATAATTGTGAGGCTATTTAAGGTTTCGGTTAAGTTCCGTGTGTCTATAGTACTGACATCCTTTTTAGTGCTTGGCATAAAAAGTGAGAGCGCTGCTCAGTTTTTTCAACAGCTGTTTGCAATATTCAGGTATAACTGTTACTGTGCTTCTTATATCTAGTCACACTGGATTATTAGGGTAAATTACCAGGTTCTAGCTTTAGAAAAAAAATTGTAAGAGCTCAAAGAAATTGTAACTGAGTAGTGGCAGTTAGGGGCACGTGAATACTGAGCATGCCCTACTTCAGACTGTCTCTAGTAGGGGTTTTCAGAAGTATCTCTCTGTCTGTTACTGGGACTCAGGACCTAGTTTTCACAATCTTCTAGTAGATATTTTAGGTGGATTAAAGATAGCTATGATTCCTCTAAAATACTATGTATAATATTTTTATTAGCTTTTTGGGATCCTAGTCTGTTTGGATGCACACCTTCCTAGGCCTGGATGGAGCGGGGAGGGCTTTGGACTTCCCACAGGGCAGGGCCCTGCCCTCTCTTAGGACTGGAGGGGGAGGGGGTAGGGGAACTGAGGGAGTAGGAGGGAAATGGGAGGAGAGGAGGAGGTGAAAATTTTGAATGGTATTATTTTATAAAGCAAAAAAAATGGTTAAGATAAAAACGTAAAAAAGTATGCTTTGTCATGTGTGTGTTCATTCATTTATGTGGGGATGTTTGAGTGACTGCATGAGTATGTATATTTTTGTGGGTGCATGTATTGGTGTGGGTGTGTCGGTGCATGTGTGTACTTGTGGAGGCTAGAGGTCAGCCTTAGGCATCAATCCTCACCTTGCTTTTTTTTTTAATGTATGTACATGATTTATTCCCAGTTGTTTCATTTCTTCCCATGCTCCCACTTCCTCTCAAAATCCATGCCCTCTTATATGTTCCTTATTATTATTATTATTTTTTTTTTAATTTTTTCTTTTTTTTCTCACCTTGCTTTTTGAGGCAGGATCTCTCTCTGGTCTGAAACTCACCAAGTAGACTAGGCTGATTGGCCAGTTCAAGTGACCTAGCCAGCGTCACCTACCCCGTACTGTGATTACAGGCATGTACGTCACGTCCAGCTTTTACTGGATTATGGGGATGGAACTTAGTGTCTTATATATGCAAGATAAGCACTTGATTGACAGATGTCTTCCCATTTTTTTTAATAGTGGGAAGTAGAGGGTCCACTGACTTTTTATAGATTCTCAGAATTTAAAAATGATTAAAAAACAGTTAAGAAAAAGGAACACAGACCAACAAATAGTGTTTTTTATTTAAAATTTTTTTAAAAAAATTATGTGTATGGGTGTTTTGGCTTCATATATCTGTGCACCACATGCTTGCAGTGCCCACGGAGGTCAGATGAGGACATATGGGTCCCCTGAGTCTGGAGTTACAGGCAGCTGTGAGTGGCCATGCGGGTGCTGGGAATCTGTTGTCTTCAGCTAGAGCAGCAGGTAGTCTTCATTTCTTACCATCTCTCAAGCTTCCCTTACATTTTTGGCATTAAAAATATTTAAGTTGGTATGTAACCATTTTAATAAAGTAGTAACTACATATTAATTCTCATATTAATTTGCCAGTGCCTTAACTGAGAATTTCTCTTTTCAAGGTTCAGGAACAAGTACATCCCACCCTCTCAGCTAATGAAGAGTCCCTTTATTATATTGAAGAACTGATTTTTCAGCTGCTTAATAAATTATGCATGGCTCAACCAAGGACTGTTCAAGATGTAGAGGTAAAAATTATGTCATTTCATATAGAACCCATGAAATTAATTTCTGCATCTTTGTCATTCTATTTATTCATTTTAGTTTCTATGGAAACTAAAACCACTAAAATTACATGTGATATATATATATATATATGCTCAGTTCATTTTCAAGAAATATAAAGTAAAGTTGCTAGGTGGAGGGTGGCACACACCTTTAATCCCAACACTTGGGAGGCAGAAGCAGGCAGATTTTTGTGAGTTCAAAGCCAGCGTAGTCTACAAAGTGAGTTCCAGGTTAGCCAGGGCTACACAGAGAAACCCTGTCCCGAGCCCCTGTCCCCCAACAAAAAAAAAATTTGAAAGAAAAAGTGTGTGGATAAATGAAGGGGAAAACCTTGCAACTCGTCTCCTATGACAGACAAAAATTTAAACTAAAGAGATCATAACCTCACATATAAAAATAAATTATGAAGTTTGTAGGAGAAAATGCTGAAAAATAGTATCATAATTTGGAATTAAGCAAATACTGTTTTAGCAATGACTGAAAACTCAGTGACTATTAAAGATTAAAGTTAAGAAAATAAAAAGGTATTAACCAGGTTGCCTATAATCTCAACACTCACAGGCCAGGAGCAGAGAATCTCTAATTTGAGGTTAGCCTGAACTTTACATACAAAACGTTACAAGTCACAAACTAGG
Source organism: Bramus lutescens (assembly GCA_001685075.1). Lineage (NCBI taxonomy): Eukaryota > Metazoa > Chordata > Mammalia > Rodentia > Cricetidae > Bramus > Bramus lutescens. Next base: position 60,341 of record LOEQ01004918.1, on the reverse strand, counting down.
GGGAAAAGACACCTATCTTTAATCCCAGTACTCAGGAGGTAGAGGTAGGCAGATCTCTGTGAGTTATAGGGACAACCAGGGCTACAAAGAGAAACTCTGGCTCAAAAAACCAAACCAAAACAACAAAAACTTATCTTCCTCCCCAGATTTGCAAAATTCTTGAATAGAAACTCAAAAAGAAAAATATTCTAATTGTCTATAAGCACTCAAAAAATTGCTAAAACTCAGAGGCAACCTGAAAAGTAGAAATTCAAATCATAATGAACTTTAACAGCCACCAAAAGTCAAAAACTAAAAAAGGGGCTGGTTCTACTACCTACAGGCAAATATGAAAACTGCCTAGAATTTTATGTTACAAGTGGGAGTATAAATGCTATAGCAACTATGCAAAATTGTTTGGCAGTTTCTACCAAAGTTACTTCTATGGCTAACAGTAAAAGTACATCTTCATAGATGATACACACACAGCCAAGCAGTTTCATTTAAACAAGCAGTAATAGCTAACAGTTACAAAGAGCTCAACTTTCTTTTTTTGTGAGTTTTTTTAGGTTTATTTTATTATTATTATTATTATTATTATTATTATTAAAAATTTCCATCTCC
>LOEQ01004918.1:42770-56963 GCA_001685075.1 Bramus lutescens | reverse complement strand
CTCCACTCATTCCCTCTACACACCCCCCACCCCCCCATCCAGTTCTCAGATAGGGTAAGGCACATTGCCTTGTAGAAGGTCCAAGACCCTCCCTACTATATTTAGGCTGAGCAATGTATACATCTAAAAAGAATGGGATCCCCAAAAGCCAGTACATGCAGTAGGGATAAATCCTGGTGTCATTGCTAGTGGCCTCTCAGTCTTCCCCAGCCATGCAACTGTCAACCCCATTCAGAGGAAATAGTTTGGTCCTATGCTTGTTCCTTCCCAGTCCGACTAGAGTTGGTGAGCTCCCATTAGCTCAGGCAAACTGTTTCAGTGGGTGAACCCATCATGGTCTTGACCTTCTTGCTCATATTCTCATTCCTTCTACTCTTCAATTGGACTTTGGGAACTCAGTTAGTGCTCAGATGTGGGTCTCTGCCTCTGCCTCCATCAGTTGCTGAATGAAGGCTCTATGGTGATATTTAAGATAATCATCAGTCTGACTACAGGGCAAGGGCAAGGGCAAGGCCAGTTCGGGCACCCTCTCCTCTTATTGCCCAGAGTCCTAGGTGGGGTCATCCTTTTGGATTCCTGGGAATTTCTCTAGAGACAGGTTTCTGCTAACCCTATAATGACTCCCTCAATCAAGATATCTCTCAATCAAGATATTGCTCTCATCTCTGTCCTTCCTCCATCTCAATCATTCTATTCCCTAAAGTTCTCCTCTACCCTCCCCCTCTCCTCTCTTCTTCCCCTCCTACCCCNCCCCTCCTACCCCCCCTCTCCCCCCACCCCAGGCAATATGTTCACATGTTTCACAGGCAGTCTATTGACTGCTTGCACGATAAGCTTAAAAAATTCATGTGACAAAATTATATGATAGAATCTTGATTGTCCTGTTGACAATCTTTATTTTGTCACAGGGTCTCACTGTGTAGCTTGGACTGGCCTCAACTCACTATGTAGCCCAGGCTAGCTTTGAACTCGTAGTCTTCCTGTCTCTACCTTCTCAGTGCTGGGATTATAGGTTTTCCACCATGGCTAGGGACTTTTTTAAAAACAAAAAGGGTTTTCTTCTTTTTGGGGATCAGAAGATACTATACCCTGCTGTTTTCTGTATTAAAGAGACTGATCGATTGAGTTTTATAAGAGTTTCCTATTTATAAACACTTCTGCTGATTATAAATGCCCCCTGTGATTCCAAACAGGAACGAGTCCAAAAGACTTTTCCTCACCCTATTGATAAATGGGCGATTGCTGATGCCCAGTCTGCCATCGAGAAACGTAAACGAAGAAATCCTCTTTTACTACCTGTGGACAAAATCCATCCTTCCTTGAAGGTAATAAAAGATTAGACACTGGGGGAATTATTCATAATGAATAATATTTTAATATATGTATATAAACACATATATAATATATATTAATGATCTGTTTGTATATGTATTATATACATTATAATATGTGTATAAAATAAAAACAGGGAGTAGGGGTGTATATAAGTGATACGCTTTGCGTGAGTGATACCCTGGGTTAAATCTCTAGCATGCTGTCCACCCACCCCCAAAGAGAAGAATGAAATAAAAATAAATGTACCCTAATGAAATCCATGGCTCATATTCTCCCCTCCACACACACACAGTTAATAGTAATATTACATTGTGGCATTTTGTGGTATCTTCCAGTGACCACTACACTACTACCTCTTGTTAATTCCAGTGTAGTAGATCTTGATTCTCAAAGTGTTGTAATAGCAAAAGGCTCTGAGTGTTTTGAAATTATCCTCTTTACTTTGGAAAAGGACACTAGAGAATAGTCTATAGAATATGCTTGGTGTGTGTAGATTTGAAGACCTTTTAGTAGAAGTTTCAATAACCCCTCATTCTAGTTTGTTTTACTGTGATAAACACCACAACCAAAAATAACTTGAGGAGAAAAGAATTTATTTCAGCTTATGCTTTATAGTCCATCACTGAGGGAAACCAAGGCAGAAGCTTCAAACAGAAGCTATGGCAGAATGCTGCTTACTGGCCTGTTCTCCACAGCTTCCTCAACTTGAGTTTTTTGTTGTTGTTTTACTATAACCCAGGACCATCTGCTCAGGAGTAGCACTACCCACATAGGACCAGGCCCTTCTTTGTTACTCATTAATCAAGAAAATGCTTCATAGACCTGCCTGCAGGTAGAGGTGACACCCCTCCCTCCCTGACATAGACACTCTCCTAAAAGAGGCTACAGTGATTAAAATATAATGTTTTTGATGGTTTTAAAGCAGGGTTCTTGCAGAAAGATGTTATTTGTCACAGGGGTTTCAATCATCTGTTAAGAAGCTGTCAATAAATTTAGCTGAACATTTCTTATTTTTCTGGTCTTTTGTTTTATAGTATGTTTTCTGATTTTGTATTTTTATGTTTTTTTGTGCATTTCATGCCTTTAAAGTTCTGTTTTTTTTAAATTTGTTTGTTTTATTTTACTGTTTGTTTTCTAAACAGAAAGAGAAAGGAGACTTGGTGTTAGATGGGTTGGAAGGACCTGGGAGGAGATGAGGGAGAGGAAACAATGATCAGAATATATTCTATGAAAAAAAATTCAGTTAAAAATATAGGCCAAGATTTCCTATTAGAATCACTTGCTATTGTTTGATGAAATATAAGACTTGTTAGATTATATATATTTTTATAAGATCTATAATACTAGGATCAACTGTTAATTTTATATTCTATAGCAGCGTTTATCAACCTTCCTAATACTGTGACCTTTAATACAGTTTGTCATATTGGTGACCCCAATCATAAAATTATTTCACTGTTACTGCATAACTGTAATTTTACTAGTTATGAATCGTAATGTAAAAGTCTGTGTTTTCCAATGATCTTAGGAGACCCCAAAGGGGTCACAACTGCAGATTGAGAATCACTGTTCTATGGTACCCAGATAGTGAGATATTCTGCTTTTAAAATTTTGTTTATGGACTGAGTGGTGGTGGTACAGGCTTTATCCTAGCACTCAGGAGGCAGAGACTCTCTGAGTTTGAGACCAGCCTGGTCTACAGCGTGAGCTCCAGGACAGCCAGGGCAACACCAGGAAACCGTGTCTCAAAAAATGGTTTATGAGCAAAAGTGATAGATAGGAATTTTATTCAGATTCAGGGCCTTGCCCTTCACCAACAAGCCACGCAGCTCTGAAGTAGGACTGTTAAGTATTTAACTGATACTTGGCAGGGCTTTTGTTTTGGAATTGAGTTATTTTTTTTTTAACAGGAAGTTTTGGGGTACAAAGTGGACTACCATGTGTCCCTCTACATTGTGGCTGTATTGGAGTATATCTCAGCAGATATTTTGAAATTGGCTGGTAATTATGTTTTTAATATTCGGCATTATGAAATATCTCAGCAAGACATTAAAGTATCAATGTGTGCAGATAAGGTAAGTATTAAAGCTTAAATTGAATATTAATAATTATATGGCATTTGCTTTACTCTTGTTAAATTAATTTTAATGAAGTTTCTTTTAAGTTTATGAAGACATATTAAATTCACATATTTAAGATGACACATCAAATATAAGCTGATACTAGGAATACTTCTTCCTGCAGTACAAATAGTTAGTCTCTTTCATAGTAGGAGGGATCAGAACCAGCTTTCTGCACATGCCTAATGGATGCTTTGCCGCTGAGCTGTACCTTCCGTATCTGTACCTTTATTCATTTAATTTATTCAGGATGCTTTTTTAAGAACAGAGATTGTTTTTACATTTATTTGTCTCTCCCTGTGAGTATGTGTATGTGCACGCACATGTGCATACATGTGGAGATTGGTGGACAACTTTCAGGTATCCTGTCTCTCCTTCTACCCTGGGGCTTGGGGATTGAATTTAGGTTTTCTGGTACATGCCTTTACCTGCTCAGTCATCTTACTAGCCCTGCTTGTTTTGGAGACGGGATTTCACTGAGTAGCCTGGACTGTCCTTGAACTCACTCTATAGCTCAGACAAGCCTTAAATTCATGATCCTTCTGATTATACTCTGAAGTGCTGGGGTTATCAGCATGTGTAATCACATTGGGGTTCAATTTTTTTGTTTGTGATGGTATTAGGTTTTTGTTTTTTGTTTTAAAACCATAGTCTCATAATAATAGAGATCAATAAAAACCAATAAAAAGAAAAAACATCGTCTTACTATGTAACCCCAGCTGGCCTAAAACTTGCTTTGTAGACTAGGCTGACCTTAAATTCCTAGATGTTTCCTTGCCTTTGACTCCCAAGTATTGGGATTAAAAAGGTGTGCCTTCATACCAGGTAATATGTTAATACATTTCATAGTTCCTGATACTGGAAAACAGAAAATACTAGCTTTGCAAAGCATAGTATTTCCAGAGTTCAGCATCTGTGGCAGGGGAGAGAGTTCTCTTCTTCCATCAACAATCTTTACATACAGGGAGGGACAAAATCCTCCCAAATCAGTTGAAGAAAATTAGTTTTAGGTAATGTTTATTTTATTCAATTTTTTCTTTCTTTGATTTATAATAACAGTGTTTTGCTATATAACTCAGGCTGGCCTTGAACTTGCCTAGAATGGTGTCAGGAACAAGAGATCCTCCTACCTCTTGTGTGCTGGAATTCTAGACATGAGCCACCACACACTTCTGAGATTTGAATTTTTAAAAGGAGAGTAGACAGAGTTGTTTCTAGTATATTAAATGTAAGTAATTGTGAAGAACATGGTTTGGTATCTCAGGGCAGATACTGAGAAGAAACATGAGAAGTTACTGCCCTCTGGTTGTTCCTTTCTGGATCACAGATCCTTTCTTCTTGTTCATAGGTACCACTTGAGGGAAAATTCAGTCTCCCGTTTACTGCTTTCCTCCCCTTTCTCTTTTTTCGTTCCTCATATTTCTTACCTCTAATTCAGCATTGCTTGAAGGACCTGTCCTGAACACAGAATGTACAGCACTGAAGAAGATAGCAATCCTGTATTAAAGGGCATGTGTTAGTGTGAAATGAAAATATTATAAAACCAATAAATCAGTGTGTGGTGGAGAAAGCAATCAGCTGTGTCAGAGTCTAGGAGGACTTAACAGAGACGATTGCTGAAGCTGGCGCCTCTGGCCTAGTGCATGCCAGTGGTCGTCAGCCTTGACTGACAGTAGAATTGCTAGGAAGTTTTAGCGAATATTGGTGTTTGCAGAGGTTTAACTGGCCTAAGTTAGACTTCCAAATCACAAAATTTTTTGACAATACTACTTTTTTAAGCTGTAGTTGAGATCTGTTATTCTGTACTCTAATTTAAAAACTGACTTTTCACTTGCATTTCATTTTGTCATTTATATTTTGATTTCTAAAATCATGATTAGATACTTTTTGTTTCTCTGAAAGTGACTTAAAGCAGATAGAAAAGCTGGGAATAAAGGGCTCCATTGCATTCCGAGTCATCCACCCACATAGGATGTTCTACCGACAAGAACATTTCCCCGCAGTACAGTAGTAAGACAGTCAGAATCCAGCACCAGTATTGGCATGTCCACACAGCGTGCTGTCATCCCATGGTGTCCTTACAGCAAGATGATTTAGTCCAGAGCCGTATTTTTATAGTTGTCATTGCTCTTTTCTCTTGACCTTTTATGACCGTGACTCTGGAGAACTACTAGTCAGTTGTCACTCACTGGTCCTTAGTTTAGAACTTTTGGCTAGAATCCGATTACAGTCATCATCAATAGGAGGAGCTCATAGAAGCACATCATGTTCTCATCGACACACAACAGTTTCAGCGCGATTCATTAGTGATGCTGTTGCCTATCAATCTTCTCTTTCAGTCACTGTTTTTCTTTTTGTAATTAACAAATGTTTTGTGAAATATTTTGAGACTCTCTTATTCCTTATCACTCTTTAAGTTTGTTCGTTCATTTAAATGTGGATTTACAGGTTCTTACTTTACTCAGTGGGTCATAATTAGTTATTTAGATGTTCAAATTATCCAACATTTGATCAGGTCAGGTGGAAGCTCCACCTTGACTTTATTTCTGTCATTTTTTTGGAATGATTTCTTTTTGTTTATTTTTAAGTATAAATTGACAAATTGTGGGTTTACACTACAAGAGTTACCCTGTGGCGGTGATTTATAAATACAGTGTGGAATAAACTTATATATTATCTATCAGCTCAAATATATATATTTGTGGTGAGAACTTTGAAATTTATTCTCTTAGCAATTTCAAAATCTACAGTAGTGTATTCTGCATGCCTGCATTAGATATAATCTTTTTCTTCTGTCTAATTGAGACTTTTTACCCTTTGGCCCTCATCTCTCATTTCTCTCCCCTGGTTCTGAACCAACATTCTGTCTTTACTTCTGTAAATACGATTATTTTAAATATGTAATTGTTGTCTTTCAGGAGTACTCTGTTTCAGCAGTAGGCAGTCTAGGTTCATCTTGTTCAATATGGCTCTTTCCAAGCTTACAATTAGTTGTTTCTCCAAACAACAGTAATAACAACAGCCAAAACTTTAGGTCCTTTGTAGTAGAAAATGGTATTTATAAACCCAGGATGTGGCTAGAGGAGCTCATTGCTGTTGGAGGCACAACATCTCTCTCATGGCGCCACTGCCACCGCCACCACCATCCTCATTTCTCAGTCTGTAATCTAGTCGTTAAGATTTCACTTTAGTCTCCCCTTTTCATATTTGTCATTGAAGAATCTGGCTCTGTTTTTCTTAATGTATCTTCCCGTGTGTTATCAGCCCCTCCTCTCCCTCTACCCTCTACTAGTAGGTCACGGTCTCCAACAGCAGGTGTTGCCTTCCTCACCCACCTGCCTTGTTCCTTCTTTTTTCTTAAGATTTATAAACTAATTGTACTTATGTGTACATGTGAGCGTATGTGCACCAAGTACATGTAGTGTCCACAGAGGCCAGGTGGCATTGGATCCTCTGGAACTAGAGTTACAGCTGGTGGTGAACTCCCTGATGTGAGTGCTGGGAACTCTACAAGAACAGTAAGGCCACCCCCACCCCTTCTTAGAGTGCTCTGGGCTCAGCATCCTGAACTGAACCACCCAAAGCTTTTCATCTTCCAGCTTGTAGGGATTCCTGTTGGAGGAGACCATTTACCAGGGTAGTAACTTGGGGGTTAGAAGATTAAGTAAAGAGAACAAAGATGCAAGTGAAAATAATAAAACATAAAACATAGGATAGTATCTGGAGGGAGTTCCAGTGAATACTGAAATTGCCTGCATTTAATTTACATTTGCTTAAATACCCCAACCCCAAAAGGTAGGAATAAGATAAAAAACTGCATTAACATGATATAAGGAAATGAACAGACCAGTTGAAGGATTGCAGGCCACGTTCTGTTAAACATTCTGTTGCCAAAACAAGACAAGTAGCTCTCACACCCTAGACTAAAACATTCTATAGGCAAACCTCTCCCTGGGTTGAATCCATAGCTATCTCCCTATGGGAATAAGAACCTAGTTGGATCCTTTGACTTTTGTTTAATACAGAAACAGATCTATTTCTTAATACCTGAAATACCAGCTCTGGATATTAGCCATACCTGTTATTTGAACTGTTGATACTAACCTTGAAGGAACAGAAGTTCATCCCAACTCTCTGACCTTTAGTCAAGGTGGAATGGACCCACAGCTGTGGATCCTGTCAGATTCCTACCTTATTGTCTTGTGTGTTCTCTCCTTTCAGTGGCTTTTCTGTGGGACAGTGATCTTGTACTCTGTAAGGATTTGTCACTCACATTAATAAAATGCTGATTGACCAGTACCCAGGCTGGAAGTAGAAGTGGGGCAAACCAGACGGAGAATTCTGGGGAAAGGAAAGGCAGAGAGTCTGTCACTGTCCAGACTCAGAAGTAAGGTGAGAATGCCTTACTGAAAAAAAGTACCAAGCCATATGATTAAACATAGATAAGAATTGTGGGTTAATTTAAGTTGTTATAATAATAATAATAATAATAACCTTGAGCTAATAGGCCAAACAGTTCATAATTAATATAAGCTTCTGTGGGTTGCTGTGAGACCAGAAACTTCTGTCAACAGACCTTAGAAAAATTATTCAAGATACTGTGACTCTTAACCCCTGAGTCGTCTCTCCAGCTCCTGTACTGACTTTTAAAATTAAACGCAATTATCTAGAGTTGGTTCTACCAACACTGACTGTAATGAAATGGCCATTTCATTCTTTTTATGCTCTTATAGTTTTTTAAGTGTTCCTGTCACCGTTCCTTACTGAGTTTGCAGACATCTGAGCCACTGAGGACGTTTGTAAATGAGGCACTCTTCTGCTTTTGATTTCTTCAACTCATACTATATATTTCAAAAATTATTAGCTTAATTCAAATTTAACTGCAGAAAATTTCATATTGGTTTTGAAGTTATCACCCATCTAGAAATTTAAAAACCTAATTCTGTCATTCATTTTAGATACCTTTTGGTAGTATATATAAGTTTGAGAAACTTTGTTTTAGTTGAAATTGTTCAATGAAAGTATCTTAAAAGATCAATATAAGGAATAAAGTTTTAAACAAATTGGAGACCTCCTTCTAGGTTAAAATATCCCACTTTTCTTCTCCTGTTCACCTCTTGTCCAATTCAGCATCAACAAATATGTAAAGAGCTAGCCCCAAACCGGTCATAGTTGGTATATACCTGCAATCTTAGCACTTAGCGGGTATAGGCAGGAGGATTGCTGCAAGTGTGAGGACAGCCTGGTGTCCATAGTGAATTCTCAGCTGATTCCAGGCTGTTTCAGAACGACAACGCAGCAGCAATCTCCCGAGAACCCACAGAAGCTAGATGATGGCTATTGCAGTCCCTGCAGGGCTGCTCATTTCACCCTGCACACACAGACACAGGGCATGGGCTGTGTTCCAGTAAAACTGCAGGAAAATAGATAGTGGGCAGGATTTGGCATGTGTACTTTGGTTTGCTGATCCTTAATTCAGACTTCCTTTTCACAGTCTCTTGTTTGTCACAAGAGACAGTCATGTGCTCAGCTAAAATGCAGATGACTATATTCATGGTTCCAGTTATGAGTGAATTAATGAGCTTGTGTGACATGGTGTGGTTGTCATAAATCTAGTTTCTAGTAATCACTGTTTCAGGAGCTCATATATCATGTTTAATAACTATTTGAGAAACTAATTTCTAGAGATGTTTATTAATTTTCTAGACAAAAAAACACAAAAACATTTTTATATTTAAAAATAAAAGCAATATTTGACCATTACAAAGTGTGCTCACACATTACAGATTACTGAGAACAATCACATCACAGTGAAGAACTCAACTTCGATCATATCTGTGACTACTAAGAAAAGTAGTATTTAAACATATGTCAAAGGAGATTGCTGTTTAAGGTGGGGGAGAAGGAGGGCAGAGTGCTTCTCTGAAGTTTAATTTGTCAGGCCTAGTCTTGATAGGAATAGGGTGTCTTATTCTTGCATGGTAATATCTCATCTGTTTCCAAACCTATCTCTGTCTACCTGTCTGTCTATCATCAGTCAGTCTATCATTTATCTACATATTTATCTACTATTTGTTTGTTTATTGGCACACACTAAGAAAGCTCTGTAGCATTGGGTCACATCCCTGACCCTTTTCACTTTATTTTGATGCAAGGTCTTACTGAAATTCCCAAGTTACCTTCAAGTTTGCAGTCCCCTGCCTCAGCCTTCCGAGTAGCTGAGATTGTCATCACACTGAGCTTGGCTCTGTTTGCTTATTCTTTTATTCTTGGTTTGAACACAGCCCCCAGAATGTTTTATACTGTGCTGTTGTTCAGTTCCCGCAATCACTTAGCACTTCAGAATCCTTTCCCACTCTAGCATGTAACCATTCGTATATGGACAAGCCCTTTAAGCAGATGCTATTTTTGTGCATGGTTTTCATTCCTTAGACAGTTCTGTCTATAAAGAAAACATGAACAGAAAGTTCAGTATAAATTGGGCGATTCTGTGGAAAAGATAGAAGATTAATAGTAGACAATGGGGAGTCAGAGAGAATCTGAAAAGCTGTGTGAAGTTTTCATTTGCATTAAGTGTTGGAAAGATGGGTCGGGGTTTGTAGCAGGCTTTCTTACTGTGAGCCCCCAAATCATGACACGGAGACTTCTTAGTAGTTATGAGCGCTCATCTGTAGGTTATGCTTGTTTCTAGCTAACTCCTATAACTTAATTTAACCTGATTCTCATTATCTACATTTTGCCTCAGGGCTTTGCTTTTGTTTCATTCTGTATGTCCTATTTTCCTGCTTCTTCCGTGTCTGCCTGGTTGGCAGCTGCCTGGCTGGCTGGTCTCGGGCATCTCTTTCTTTTTCTTTCTTTTTCCTCGAGCCTAGATTCCTCCTCCTACTTGTTCTCTCTGCCTGCCAGCCCTGCCTATTTCTCCTCTGCCTAGCTCTTGACTATTCAGCTTTTTATTAGACCAATCCAGGTGCCTTAGGCAGGCAAAGCAACACATCTTTACACCATTAAACAAATGCAACACACCTTTATATAGTTAAAGTAATATTCTGTAACAAATGCAACACATCTCTACATAGTTAAAGTAATATTCCACAACAGGGATTGAGTATTAGAGAAAGGGAGTCTAGACAGGAATACAGGGCACTGACCGGAAAAAGAAGGGTTTCTGAGTTGAGAGGGTTTGAGGAGTGATATAGGATATGTTGGCATGGTGATAGATTGAGGGCAGTTACACATTTTACAAATCTAAAAATCTCACATAAAAATCTAGATTCCAGACTTTGTTCATAAAGAAAATACCTGGCATTGAGCAGTCTACTTTTATTTTAGGTGTATATATCTTGCAGTTTGCCCTGATTTTTATCATTTCTTATATATCACTCTGCTACACATGCTTGACCCCTTTAGCATTTGAATTTAGGAGTTTTGGTATTGTACTATCCTAGTCTTTCTCTCATTTTTTGGTGACCAGGATAGAGAGAGAGAACGGTGTGGAGTCCAGTTCCCACCTCTGCCATGCTCACTTTATTGTGACCAGGACACAGAGGAAGGTGTGGAGTCCAGTACCCACTTCTGCCACATATACCAGTGATTTTATTCCCACAAGACGCCACCTCTCAAAGGTTCCATACTTCCCAAAAGTTTCATGGCTAGGGACCAAATCTGTAACAGATGACCTTTGGGGGTTCGTATTTGTTTTTTATGTATATGAATATTTAGCCTGCATGTGTATAAATGCGTGCAGTGTCCACAAGGCCAGAACAGAGGCCAACACCCTTGAACTGGTGTTAGACAGTAGCGGGCTGCTACATGGGTACAGGGAACCAAACCTGGATACTCTATATAAGCAAGCCTTCATCACTGAGCCATCTCTTTCCAGGCAGAGGAAGTTGTTGTTTGTTTTGTTCCATTTTATTTTTTGAGACAGGATTTCTCTGTGTTTTTCCCTATCCTGGAATTCACTTTGTAGACCAGGCTGGCCTTGAATTTAAAGCCTGCCTCTGCCTCCCAAGTGCTGGCTTTAAAGGCATGCACTTTAAGTAGAGAATGATCAGCTATTCTGAACTAGTGAAGCTGGACATGGATCTTCATGCTTTTAATCCCAGCACTTAGGAATTTGAGGTAAAATGATCTCAAGTTTGAGGGTAGCCTGGGCTAGGTTCTCATAAAAACAAACCAAAAAAGTATTAGAACAAACAAGAATAAAGGCACATCACTAGATCTGAGAGAGTAGGAAGAAACTGGTAAGCTTGCTAATGAAAGAATTAGACGTAATGAGCACAGGTCATACTGGAAAGATTGCTTGTGGAGAAGGGAGTTTGCCTCTGTGTGTGTGTGTGTGTGTGTGTGTGTGTGCCTCCATCAGTCTGTGTGCACCATCTATGTACAGGTACCCACAGAGGCTCAAGGGCATCGGATCCTCTGGAGCTGCTATTACAGGTGGTATGAGCCGCTTGATGTTCTTGCTGGGAAATAGACCTGAGACTTCTGCAGAAACAGTAAACATTTTTAACTATTGAGCCATTTTACGGCCTTTCTTGAACTCTTTTTTTGTTTTGTTTTGTTTTCAAGAAAAAGAGTTTCTGTGTGTAACAGCCTTGACTGTCCTGAAACTCACACTGTAGACCAGACTGGCCTCAAACTCAGAAACCCACCTGCCTCTGCCTTCTGGGTACTGGGGTTAAGGGCGTGCACCACCACCTATGCCTGGTTTCCTGAACTCTTTAACAGTTTTGAATATATAATTAACTAGGTCCAAATTAAAAAAAATATTAAAATATGTAGTCACCTTATACCCATTGCTTTTGATTTATGAATAGTTCTTGCCTTTTGGCTGACACTTGCACACTAAGTACACAAATGTACATACAAATACACACAAAGTAATAATGACAAGAAAATATTTGTTTAGTACAGATATATTTTCATAGAAAAATCTTTCTGATGCAAAGTTGAATGAGAGCACTGTGCTTTAGAAAGCTTCACACTGCCATGGATCACCCGCCTTTACACTGGCACTTCATTTCTCCTTCAGTTCTGCCCAGGCGCATGCTACCATCCATCACAGCAAGGATGCTGGATACCAGTTACTTGCTAGACATCATCTCTCCTTCCATTCATTGTGTTTTACATATAAAGAATATGAATTTCTTAAGAAAAATACTTATCTATAATCATAGTTGTCTAGGTAGCAGAACTGTGATTTTTTCCTAAAAGCACTCTCTTTTTGCTCTTATATATGACTGTGTATATGTGGATCTGTATATGATGCATGTACATAATGCACATACATGTGTATTCCGGAAGCATTAATTTTACTTTATCCATTTTAACATCATCTCATCTGACTTTCCCCTAAATTTCCTAATGTAAATTTGTGTGTGCAAGATACAGTTCTTACTGCTTAATAGCGTTTTAATTGCTATACTTTGAAACAGCTTTACAAATGGAAAGTAACTGTACATTCCTGATTTGTGCTTCCCAGGTTTTGATGGACATGTTTGATCAGGATGATGATATAGGTTTGATTTCTCTCTGTGAAGATGAACCTAGTTCTTCCGGCGAGCTAAACTACTATGACCTTGTCAGAACTGAAATTGCAGAAGAGAGGCAGTACCTTCGGGAGCTGAATATGATCATCAAAGTGTTCCGGGAAGCCTTCCTTTCTGACCAGAAGCTGTTCAGGCCTTCTGTAAGTACCCCAGTGCACACCCTCAGCAAATAGCCATTGTTAGTGTGTTATTCACCTCACTAGTATAGAAGTGTTTTTCTTGTAGTTCTGAGTTTAAAACCATCTGAATTGTTATATTGGTGTAAGTGCAGTGACAGTAGAGTCAGGTGGAGGGATTTTCTTTGGAATGATGACATTTTCTGCTGCACAGTAACAGGCTTAGCCAGCTGTCGTAAGAGTTAGTCACTCATTTGGAATAGTGAAGAAAATGGTCTAGATGTGTTCTCCTTCCCTTGTGGTGGGCGCTTTAAGGCTACAAGCTTCAACAGTGGACATGGTGAATTACTGTCTCAAAGGTGTTCTGTTTTCGACACAGGTTCTCACTATGTAGCTCTGGCTGGCCTGGAACTCACTCTGTAGTCCAGGCTGACTTTGAACTCACAGAGATCCACCTACCTCTGCCTCAAAAGTGCTAGGATCAAAGGTGTGTGCCACCAAGCTCAACTAACAGTGGGAATTTTGTTTTATTTTAATTTCAAAAAATATTTCTGTGTGAGAGTGTTTTGTCTGCATGTGTGTCTGTGCACACATGTATGCCTGATGACAATGGAGGAAAAAAGAAGACATTGGATCTGCTGGAACTGCAGTTACGTACGGTTGTGTACAGTTGTGAGCCGCCCTGTGAGTGCTGGGGTTGAACCTGGTCCTCCAGAAGAGCAGTTGGTGCTCCTAATCACTGGGCCGTCTGTCCAGCCCCAGCAGCAGGAAGTTTAAAAGAGAACATTTTATAAGAATCCCAAGTAAATAATCAAAAACAGTGGTATTGCCAGGCAGTGGTGGTGCACACCTTTAATCCCAGTACTCAGCAGGCAAAGGTAGGTGGATATCTATGAGTTCAAGGCCAGCCTGGTCTACAAGAGCTAGTTGTTCTAGGACAGACTCCAAAGCTACAGAGAAACCCTGTCTCGAATCCCCTGCCCCCAAAAGCAATGATATCCTGTTTTGTAACATGAAGGGGCCTGCTTGTTGGGGTTTCCATCCTGCCCGGTACCCCACAGCCGGCAAGCC
>LOEQ01004918.1:3565-20968 GCA_001685075.1 Bramus lutescens | reverse complement strand
ACCAACACTACCACCACCCACCACCACCACCATCAGCATCACCAATCACAAATTATGATGCCAAAGCAGGTATGAGAAATAAAGCCCCAGTTATCTCATTATCTCAGAACCCCAGAAGGGGGATAGCCATCAGTGGTAGAGGGGCCTGCTCTCTCTCTTCAGCACAGCACTGTATGATTGACAAGTGTTGATTAATGATGCCTTTGTCAGCTAGCCATGGACAGCAATGCATGGAGGAAGCTTTTACACTCCAGGAACTAAGTTGTGAAGAATTGCTTTTCCAGATAACAGTCATGAGTGCTCATTCAGAACTTCATTGTCAATGTATGGATTTTCTTATGTCCTCAGAATGAGAGATGCAAAGAATATGTGACTCCAGACTGCAAAACTAGGAGGACAAAATCTAAAATACTGAAGGCATGTGAGCTTTCTAGTAGCAGCGAGCAATCAGATGTGTCTAAGCATGTACTGTTCAGCAGTAAGATGGGACGTAGAGCTCCTGGACTCAGGACTATGAGGAAATATTGACCATCCCAAATTAATGGAAGGCTAATAGTGGCCGTGCCAGACTATCCCAACTTCACGTGTTTCAGTTCACAGGGATATATTGTATTGTGTTCCCTGTTTGATGGATGGGGAAACTGAGGTCAAGAGAGTTCATTTATCCATTGTCACTCATAGCCGGGTAATCTGCACTCTGCCCACACTGCTGCTTCTATCTGCACTTGGGGACTTGGGTCACACAAGGCTCTTTCGTCTCCTACTTCTGACATGGTCCTGGGCACTGCTTTGCTTAGGTATGGAGAATGCTGACGATGCAGTTAGTACCAGAGACCCACTTGCCAGACCGCTGTCTGCAGAGCCACAGGGACAGTTGAAAGAGACAGTGGAAAGGCGATGTTCTAAATTCCCAGCTAGGAATGAGGACGTTAGAGTCCATCTCTAGGTCAAGCAAAGGGGTATTTTGTTAACGTCACCACTGACCTCATGATTTTTCTAAATTAAAAGCTGAATGTTATTATCACAGAATAGATTTGCCATTTGGCCACCAAGTACAGTTTATCTTCCTGTATTCAGAAGTACAGCATCAAGTTTAGAGGTTATTGCTCTGCACTATGCAGCAAATCCTGCTTCTCTAAGACTGTCATACACTTGGGGATAGGCAGGAGAACAGGATCTTCCTACTGAGATCCACATTCTGGATTGTGACAAATATTTTAGCAAATTTCAATGCAAGCTGGAACTTAAACCGCCGAGAACTCTAAATATTTCATTTACAAATATCTATATGTTCTTGCACATGTTGTGTGACAAGCTGGTGAGCTCTCATGTTTGACACATAGCAGATATTATTTATGATCTCAATATTTTTCATATCTTTCCTTCTGTCTGTCTCTCTCCATTTTTATTACCCATCTTTAGAAGTACTTCTTTAAAATGATGACACATAGTCTCTCTTGCTCCAGAGTGAAGAATCCTTTGTGCTATTCAACTTGGTGGCACCTGCTTGTTCTTTTACCCCAAGAACCCAAATGTCACAAACATCTTTACAGGGATGAGTCTGGGCCAAGGCAGGATTCAGTGAGTTGAGAGGAATCATCACTGCTTTGATAACTGGTCCTTCTGGACACACGGGCTCTCCATAGCTAAGAGGGCAGAGGATAAAGGCTGGGGCTTAAGGATTAAGAGGAGAATGAAGACTTAACAGAAAAGCTGAGAAAACAGAATGTTTTAAGGCCTGGATTTCAAGGAGGGTGAAGTTATAAAATACTAACTTATAAGCAATGTCAAGGAAAGTGAAACACAGTGAAAAACTATTGGATTTGGTAGTCTTTTGAATCTGGCTCTTTGATGTCATAATGAGATGCTTCCTATGAGATGAGGGGGCAGGTACTGAGAGGACAGAGTTAGCTTGTGTAGACACACTAAGTGGTTTAAGAATAGATTGTACCAGAACATGGCTGTCCCTTGCCTGAGTAGAGAAGACTGAATTGGGGGATGGAGCAACACTGGTGCGGAAAGGCTGGTGGAGGATCTGAACATCGGGAGTTCCCTGTCCTGAGGCAGGGGCTTTCTTTGTACCCTCATTCATCATTGGGAGGGACAGCTTTGGATCCTGAAATCCTGATATTTCCCCTGAGGTGGAGAGTGGTAGAAGCATTTGATAAGGTTATTCCAAGGGCATTGACCTAAGCTCACAAGAAAAAGTGACAAAATCTTCAAGAACAAACAGCAAGCACCAAGACAGAATAGCCACACTCAACTCCATCTGTGTTTTCAGAAGCAAAACCAACGAAAGAGCAGAGTAATAGACATTAAATAATGGACATCTGAACTATGGACTAACAGAGTAGCAATGATGCAAGCATGAATTGAAGATGCTGCTGCCAAAACCACTGTCTGCAGACTTACGGAGTCATTTATAGATGACTTATCCCCTGTCATTTATAGATCCCACACAGTATGGCTTCTGATCAAGGAACTCACTTTATAGGCAGAGAAGCACGACAGTGGGCTCATGATCATGGAATACACTGGTTTTACCATGTTCCCTACAGTCCTGGAGCAGCTGGCCTGACAGAAAAATGGAATGGTCTCTTGACGACACAGTTACAGTACCAATTAGGTGGCAGCAGCTTGGAGGGCTTAGGGTAGAGTTCTCCAGAAGGGCGTGCATGCCTTGAATTGGTGGCCAGTGTATGACACAATTTCCCGCATAGCCAGGACCCACAGGTCTCGGAAGCAAGGGGTGGAGAGGGGATATAGTTGCACTCACTGCCATCTCCAGTAAACCAGGAGGACAAATTGTGCTTAATGTTCCCACGAGCTTTAGTTCTGCTGGCCTAGAAGTTTTGGTTCCAGAGCGGGAAGCACTGGAACAAACATCCCATTGAACTAGCAGTTCAGACTTCCCCCTGGCCATTTTGGTCTATTTGGGTCTTTAATCCCAGCCTGGTGTACAGAGTGAAACCATATCACGAAATGCAACACAAAAAACAAACAGTATAGGCGATAGTAGAGTAGGAGCAGCTGCAGAGAAATGAAAGGAGAGTGTCCAACTTCTGGACTGGTAATGTTATGGTCATCTTATTTGGAGTATGGAATAAGCAAAGAAGCAGTGCATAAGAAAGTACAAGTGCAAAAATAACCCTAATAATCAGTCAGACAGACATTTCCAAATTTGATTTCTCAAGAGATTCTACAATACGATTTCTAAGAGACACATTTAGACTAAATGCAAAAATGACTTATTGTTTATTAGGAACAAGAAGGCTCATGGATCCTGTCCAGAGAAGAAACAAACCACTTGAAAAACACCATAGGGAAAGAGATGGAAATTAGAGACCCATATGAGCAACGAGTACAAGGTCAAGAAGACAATGGATGATGTTTTACTAGCAAAATAACACACAAAAGTCTCACTCAGGTGACAGAAGGCATGCATAGAATTATACAGATAAGGATTCCTTACGGTAGGAGAGTGGGGGGAAGTTGAGGTAGTCATTATTATAGATCAAGTCACATAGGGTCGCACACATAATAGATCGTGATGCATTCGGTATTCATAGAATTGCGTAAGTAGGTCACAAAACCATAAGGTTGGGTGGGATGGTAAGAAGTCTAGTGGAGTTTATAGTACATTCAGCATATGATGTATGGCATACAAAGCCAATGCTATCAGTTTTCAGAAATATAGACACGTGTCTGAAAATACATGCATATATATCATGCACACATGCGCACGCACACACACACATACATACAGACAGTGGGATTAGAAGGCTACACATGATATATACTCACATGGGTACCAATAATACGCAGAGAAGATACTTTAGAATAGTTAGAATCTAAAGGAAAAGATAACTGAAATTCAAGCCAGAGAGGTATATTGTTAGGATGTGAAGAAAGGACCATTAAATGGATGAGTGACCAGACTTCCTTCCCAAGAGGGGCCTTGAACATGAGGCTCATTACAAGAGAGAGGAGCGAGAGAGGCACTTGTGCTGGGAAAATATCCTGCCAGCCAGAAGGTAGGACTAGTAAAAGAGTATCCCTAGATCTCTTTTTTATGGTACTGGGGAGGAACTGTGAGCTGGGGGTATGTATTCATTCAGTATCTGTTACTGGTATAATTAAAAACATCTTCTCCTATGAGACAGTATCTTGGTCAATATTCTATTTCTGTGAAGAGAAACCATGACCATGGCAACTCTTATAAAAGAAAGCATTTAATTGGGGTTGGCTTATAGTTCAGAGGTTTAGCCCATTCCATTATTGACATGGCAGAAAACATGGTGCGATTCAGGTGGACATGGTGCTGGAAAAGTAACTGAGGATTTTATGTCTGGATTGGCAGGCAGGAGGTAGGGAGGGAGAGAGGGAGAGACGGAGGAAGGGAGGAAGGGAAGAGGAGAAAGATGGAGGGAGAGAGAGAGAGAGAGAGAGAGAGAGAGAGAATGACTTGAGCTTCTGAAACCTCAAGGCCCACCCTGTTTTTCCATTTCCTAGTGACACACTTCCTCCTACAAGGCCACATGCCACAATCCTTTAAAATAATGCTACTCCTTATGAACCTATGAGGGGCATTTTCATTCAAACCACCACAGACAGTGATCCTTATAAAGTTTGGTTGAGTCTTTATTGGAAGAACTAAAAAAGTGCACATGATAAATTATTTGATAAACTTACTGAAAGTGCCCTTTCCCCCGGGACTGATTAAAAAACTGGTCTCTGTATTTTAAGATGCCCTCTCTGGATCAGACTAACTTAAAAACCATGAGGAATTTGAAGAGAATCGCCTGAAGTATGGCTCTTATTGCCCCAAAATTATTTCACGCAGAGGCTGAGCCATACATTGATTCTTAGCAGTAGGCTTGAAATATTTCTCCAACAATATCTTTTCACACAGCTTCTTCCCTAGAATAAATAGCTCAGCCTCATGAAGACAACCTTGTGGTTGAGGGTTGGAAGAGAGTCAAAGAAAATTATCAGTTTGATGATGTTAGGAACACAGTTTTTTTTTGAGTAAGCCTTGTAGCTATTATAATTCACACCATTTGTTAAAATTCTGTAGATAGCTGGAATTGCAAAAGGTAATGATTTTGATCATTAAAGAGCAAAAGGTAGGTAATGCACATGGTGCTATTGGTTGAGAAGAGGCTGGCTGTAGCCTCTGAAGCTGGGAAATTCTATAGAGAGGGCATATCCAGGTAGTTTGGCCAAAGGTGGTGTGGCCAGTAGTGGAATAAGGGTGCTGCTGTGACAGACTGAGAAATTTCCCACCGAGGGAAATTTGCCACTTATTTGTATATTTGCTTTGCACATAATTTATTGACTTTATATAGCTATTACTATCAGTCAGATTTTCTTTAGCAATGTTGCTGTTAGTACTGGTTTCTAGTCAAGATGTCAATTTTCAACCCCTACCTATGAACAAGCAAGCCTGATGCCAGTTACCCAGAACTGGGGCGAAATGTTTGCCCTGGGGTCTCAGCCAATAGCTCAGCTAATGCCAAACAGGCAAGACCTCAATTTGATACTAGAAAGATTGAAAACTGTAAGGTCTAAGCTGATGGAAAATGGTGTCTTTCATAATATTTTGACTTTCTCTGCAGATTTAGTTATTTATTTTGACCTCTGTTGTGCTTGCTTTCAGTTTGTGATACTTAGTGGAAATGGTATTTCCAAAGAAGGTAAATAACAACCATCTTTAAGAAAAGAATTTTAGAGAAAGATTATGTGGAAAACTATTTGGGAAATGGGATGTCTTAGCTTTAAATATGGATATTAATTCAGAGATATATAGAAAACCATATGGTTTGTGTATGGCCTCATTCAGCTGTCAACTACATGAATATTTATCCTTTGGGAAACCACTACCCAGTGATGAGCAGGACCCTTGTGTTATACAGTCTATTTTCTAGTAAAGGGACACAAACGGGCATGCATGACAAACCCTAAGGAAAATTGGATATAGCAATGATTGTCTGCCTCAGATGGTGTGCTCAGAGAACATTTCTGTAAGGAAGTGACAGAGGCTTAGAGAAGGACAAGAACAAGTCAGCTTGACCAATGTTTGGGATTCAGCAAATGCTATAATGCAAGAACAAGCTTTATAGCAAACATGTTAAAGAAAAGTACCAAGTCCGTGGAGAGCAGTCAGGCCCTACCTGCCATCATCCAAGCAAGGCTCGGCCGAGGTTTTGAGGAGGGTGGTGACTAGTGGCAGTAGATGCATGGGTGGCAGTCTAGAGGAACAGTCCCTGAGATACTATTGGACCGTGAGTGATGAGGGAAAGAGAAGAAGGAAAGAAAAGAAGGGAATTGTGGTTAACTCCAAATTCTGGACTTACAAAAAAGGTGTGTATGGTGATGCTATTTACTGAGACAAGGGAGGCTGGGGGAGGCAGAGGCTTGGTGTAGACATCAAGATTCTTTATTGCCATGTTCATTCTGAGATGCCCGCTAGAAATCTACATCGAGATGCCAGGTAGTTAAGTGGATCCAAAGTTCCTGAGAAAAGCAAGGTCTGAAGATTTAAATTTAAGTCAATGTGCTTAAATCCTGTTTTGAGCCATTAGACATTAGATGGGATAGGATTTTATAGGAGATTGTGTGGACTGAGAAGACACTTCAACATTTGCCAGGCAACTGAGGAAGAGAATGCAGTAGAGACTGACCTGTAGCTAATGAACAAGAAGAAAAGCAAGAAAGCGCAAGCCCTGGAATCCATGGGAAGCAAGTATTTCAAAGAGGCAAGAGACCAGAAGGATGTGATGCAGAATTTGGATCCATGCAGACTTAGACAACCTTTGTATGGGCTTTAGTGATAAGAGATGAGAAAGGAGGGTAGGAAAGAAGGGAGAGAAAGAGGAAGAAGGGGAAGTAGGGAGAGAAGGAAGGAAGAACATATTTCTACATCATGGAGAGCCTCATGTGAGGAGGAGTCTCGTCAGGGGAGAGGAAGAGAACTGCCCTTGTCTGATGTTCTCTTGCTGACCCACCCCTCTGGCTGACAGTGATGCTCTGCCAGTCTTGGCCTTTTCCAATTGGAATTTTACAGTCCAGAAAATATCTGCCAGGGCTGCCTCATCCCTAGCCTGACTCCCTGTCCCTGTTCAGTCCAAGCTCCTACTACAGACTGCATAACCAACCAAGAGTAGTCTTTCCCCGAATTTTGGGGTGTAGAAAGTATGGTTAGGGTGGATTTTTCTCTGATCCATGGGAAGCTTTGGCTTGTGCTGCCTATAGCTGAAGAGAGCACCTGCCTTTGCCACACATTGCCAAATGCCCACTGGGCCACAGTGTTATCCCAGATGAAGAATTCTCTAACAGACTCACTAGGTGGCTTCCACTTACTTCCTGCTCTCCTGAACTGACTTTAGACTCCTCACATCTATTTTAAGCATTCTTTCTTCAAACATCTTGCAGTAATTGTTATTTTTTCTCTATCTGTTTGCCTTGAGAATCTTTAAAAGTCTTTGTAGGGAGAGTTTTGCATCTCAAGAATGTCTTTCTCTGGGAGCCATTCTTTGAAATTTAAACATCAATGAAGGTGATATCACCATCTCCTTATCTTTCTGGGAGGTCAGAAGCCTGACTTACCCATGATCCCTTGTTTCAAGTTATAAAACTATCCAACTCAGGAAGATAGGAGAAAGTTCAGCCCATGAGCCTTCCTATCTCTATTTTTTTTAAAAGGCTGAAACATGTGCGTGTATGGATCTTTAAATAGAATGGAAAGCAAAATCCAACCCACATATGAATAAATATCTCTTGTTCTCCTTGGGGTGGAGTTGAGCCTTTAGCATGGCAATGGCCTCTGTAGAGTCCTCCTTGCCTGGAAATCTTTGCCAAGTATGACCTTGGCCTTGACAAGGTGAATGGGTAAGGGTTGAATTTTTGGTCAGATTATTTGGAATCAGATCTCCTCCTGTCTTTCACCTGGCATATATGACTTTAGGTGAGTTAACTAACCCTTAGCTTCTTCCTATGTAAATGAAGCAGAAAGCAGCAATGGCTTCTACTTTGCACAGTCCTGAAATACAGTAAAGCATGCATTGATCTTGGCCTTGAGATGTCATCCTGGATCTCTTAGCTAACACTCACATTGTTGCTACTGAGCCAGGTTTGCAGATAATAGGGGTATAAGTATATCTTATAGTATAAGTACTGCAATTTAGACACCGCATACATTTATTTTTAACTGTAAACTTTTAAAGTCTGAGAGATGGCCATTTTGAGCATCCACAGATTTGGGTGCGCTTCATGACTGGAATCCCACTTTCCCACTTTGTGACCCGTCTTGTTGACTTTCTCTTTGCTCTCTCAATTACTTGGCATTCAGATGGCTCTGAAGTTATCCATCCATGAATCTACATTTGGAATGTAGATGCTTGAGGAACAGCTGACCAAACCGGAGGAATCTGGGCTGTTTTATGGCCTTGTCAGCCAAGCTTAGCTCAGAGAGCTTTCTCAGGACTCTAGTCTTCATTGACTTACACATTGTTTAATGAACCTTGGCTTTTCTGTGAACTTGCACAATCAGGCGAGAGAGGGCAGTAGATTGATACTGTTGGGGGAGGAAGGGGCATTCCTAAGAGTTTGTCTGTAGACAATGGCTCCCCCACCATGTATTAAGTTGGGTTCCTCATGCAACTCAAAAGAACTTGGGGTCTAAGAAAGATTTCTCAGCTCCTTTGTGCCACATCTTTCACAGAGATGCCACCATTTAACTTCTGAGGCAGTCTGAGCTATGTGCTTTGAGACTAAACATTGCTTATTAGTTAAATGAACCCAGCCTTCCTCTTCAGAAGCAGTTGATGTCTACCTGAAGCTTGGTAAAGCAGACTTCAAATCTCTCTGACTTCCTCATTAAACTTGTGCTTGAGAGTTACCTACTGTGGATCTTGTATCTTGTTGACTGAAGGATGACCTATTTCCTAGCCCAGATCCCAACAAGCCCACTTATCTCCCTTCTATGCCATATACTTGTCAATAGGCCAAAAGGTGGAATTCCATACTGGAGCCCAACACACACCTTTCTCCTCAGCTGCCGCTGGGGTCCTGGCTGCTTGGACTTCAGATTCTGATACTTCTCTGTGCCGGAACACTTGAGCTGACCTAGCCTCCTTCACGTTTTGATAACAGCATGGGTATGATGTTTGCTATTTTTTTTGTCTCCCTCAGAAAGCTCTAGTCTATGAATTTGGTGCAGGACTGAGGTCTGGACACTCAGCCTGGATGAAGCTCTATTTACCATGTATACAATGTATATATACCTGCCAGGTCATGCTGAGGTGTTATCATTTGCTAGCTCCTTATTTTGCATTGAAAAATGAGGAAGGGTTTCTTCCACTATTCAGAAGAAATATGAGCAACTGCTTTTTGCTTCTTGCGTTACTTTTAGTATCCTCCCCACCCCCCTGCACACTTTTCTACTAGACCAGAACCATGGCTGTATTCTTATCTCCTCCAAATGACCCGCATTAGCTCTTTTGGGATGATAGGTTCAAATGATATTTAGCTGCACAGTGAAAGCATGTCTTTTCTGTTTCTCCAGTTGCTTAAAAAAAGAAAAGATGTGAACCTTGCTTTCTTAGCACAGGGAGTGATGGAGGCTGGGCCTCTGTGGCATCCACTCTGCGTGTGAAGCTAAGAACTCCCCTCTGACGCTTTCAAATTTGTGTCAAAGCACTTCTTCTCTAGATCTCCGAGGGAGCATACTGGTGATGTTGCCCCACATCTTAACTTCACACAGTGACACTGGGGTGAAGTTTTCTGATAGATTTTTGTGTGCTTTGACGGCCTACTGGGGGAAGCCCTGGGCCCTAGCTTGCTGCTCTATGGCCACTGTCACTGGTATAGGTGAAGTGCTTGAGGGACAGTTCCGCATGAGCGTGTTCTACTAGGGCAGGCACTGTGGGTTGATCCCATCTCTAGCCAGTGTTTTGAGAAGGAAGAGACTGAGCTAGTTAGAGGTTCCTTTACATGTGTGTGTGTGTGTGTGTGTGTGTAGAAAACGGAGGGAGTAGGAAGTAAAGGGTGTGGAGAAAAGCGTTCCATAGTAAAGCTGTATTGACTGTATTCCAAGGGTCATTCATGTTAAGGAATGTATACGCAATAACCTCATTGAATCCTAAGTTACAGAAACTATATCCCATTAAACACACAGCTATTAAATAGATCATCACTGGTCTCCACAGTTGACAAGAGGCAAAGGTAAGATTCAAAGCCCACGTTGGTAACCACACAACCTTGTAGGAAAAGCTGGTCACTTAGCCACCCAGGCCATGGTTAACACCTAATAAGCACATAAATGTCTAAAGTGGAAAGAGGTTTGAGGGTAAATTATCTAACTCTTTCATTAGGCATATGAGAAAAGATAGGGGAGGTAGTGGTAGTTGGTAAAATGAAAAAAAATTAAGTTTTTATTAGAGCTGAATTGAGACTAAGGCTGAACTTGCTGACTTCAGAGCTGTTAAATGTGTCCTTTTGGGGACAGCAGTCCTCTCTGCTGACCCTGGGCTGGGCCTCTACTGTAGAAAAATAGTCCCTGGATTGCTTCAGCTAGCCCACAGCTGGGAGATGGGCTTTGTGCCCACCTCTAAGATAACAGGAATTAAAAACTAGAACTGGGGACTTAGCCTTTGTTACCAAGTGACAATACATTACTAACCCATCACATTAGTGCACTCTCAGGGAACTCCTCTTTGTAAGGTCATCAATGGTTTCATCACTGTTAGATCCAAAGGATCTAGCTTTAAAAAATTAATGGTCCTTGATATTATTTGATCCTGTCTTTTTCATAAATTTCTCCGCTGGAGACATTACTGTCTCCTCATTTTACTTAGAGAACTCTTTGTATATTTTCTTTATTCTAGCAAGGTTTTTATTCTGCCTGTCCCTTAAATTTCAATGCTGTGGGGGAAAGCAGACCTCACTTCCATCTCTCTTCTCTTCTAATAAATTATTCTTAGATCGTGTTCTTCAAATGAACCAGCTTATCTTCACAGTAAATATTCCAACTGGCTTTCATTTTACAACCTTACCAGGTCTCTAGTGTTCTTCTTGGCATCTCTAGTGAGGGGGAAGAAAGGGATAAAGTTAGCTCTGGACTTCTACATCCAGGAGAAAGCTCAGAAAGTTGAGCCAAGTAGAGTCCTGTTATGATGAAACTCAAGCAGATGATACCTAGCATTCTGGGGATGGGTAGAATTTAGGAAGAAGTTTGGATCAGGTCATCAGGGCATGATATGCTGATGAAGAAAAATGTACTCACTGTGTTCAGTGGGATTCAATGGATTCTTTATTTAGCTAACGTAAAGGAAAATATGTAATTTGTGACATACCACTCGAGGGAAAGACTGGAATGTGCTGGGTTCCCAGTGAATTTGGGGACTTTTAAAAATTGGAGCATATTCACTGTGCATAGTGGTAGGTTCCATGAAGTCTATCATGCACCCTGACTGTGCTCACTCCGCTTTCTCTTTCCTCTCTCACGCTCCATCCTACTATTTCTGTTCAGTTCCCTAGGCAGGTTTTGTTTTCATGTCAGATCTATTAAAAATTATTTTTTTTACAAAGTATAGGATCTGCAAATGACAAAAACATGGTTTTTGTCTATCTGTGTCTGATGTATTTTGCTTAATATGATGATCTTCATTGTATCCATTTCTTGTAACACACATAATTTTGTTCTTCCTTACGGCTGAACAAATCTCTGCTATGTATGTAGGCCACATTTTCTGTCCACCTGTTGATGTATACTGCTGGCTCTGTAACTTGCCTATAATGGATAGTGCGACAATACACATAGGTAACTCTTGTGGAATATTGACCTAGAGTCCTCCAGGTGGATATGGGAAGTGACCTAACCGGTCTTTTAAAACATCACTTCTTCCACGATCTCTGATTCATGCGGCTTATTCACACAGCACACTCACTTTCAATGCTCATTTTCGATCACCCTCGTCCTGTAGTCTGAAAGGAGTGCATAGCTAATTTTATCTTTTTTAAAAAAATGTATTTTGAATATTTTTCACGTATCAGAACACAATCGTGGAAGACATTTACGGGCTCTGGCCTATCTTAACATCAACTAACCCTTGATGAGTTTCTACTACCAGGAGACAGGTGTGATGAACTGACCAGCAGCCAGGTCATACCAATGTTTTTTTGATGTGTGATTGCCACAGGTGAAAGAATTGAACGGTGGAATCCAGAGAGGGAGTCTAATCTGCTTCATATCCGTCAAGTTCTTCAAACTCAGTTTCTTTTTATACAGTTAAGGGAATATTGCTAATTTCCTAAAGTAAAAGTGGTATTAGATGAAAATATAAAAAATTCAACCATGTGAAGGTTATCACCTTGACGTAAGTTTAGGTTAATCTGGAGTATGTTAAAAGCAGAAATCCTGGCTCAGGGATATTGTGAAAGACTGAAAGACTATGAGAGTCAGAGGAGGTGGATGACATCAGTGAAGCAGCATTTTACAGCTATGTCAGGGCAGTTGGACACATGAACTCATCGTGGTTGTGACTGCAGGCACAAGACCTGTGCAAGATAAGGCTGGAACTCCCAGTATGGATGAAGGAGGGACCAGGGAGTCCTTTCCCTAGCTAAGAGGCAATTGCCAATTGTTAATTGCTGTGAGGAAGAGTCAGTTTCTTCAGGGATGTGGCCCAAGATAGGTTACACAGTTACAGCAGATGGACCTACATCCTTGGAATACTGGCAGAACTAAGTGGGTTCACTATGTTTAAAAAAGAACATACGGGTTTGGGAAAGAAAAAGAGATTGGAAGATATTAGAGAAATTGGAGGAGAGGAGATGGAGGTGGAATGGTCAGAAACACATTGTATTCATGCATGAAGTTCTCAAACAGTTTTAAAAAGCAAAAATATTGTTGAAGAAGATTAGCCTGGGTGGCTGGATTCTGTTTTCTCATAGCGCTCTCTCTCTCTCTCTCTCTCTCTCTCTCTCTTTCTCGCTTGTATTAAACATCAACCTCTTCTCCATGAAGAGGGTCATTCTTTTCTGCCAAGATCTCTGGGCAGAGAAAACAATGAACTCCTGTTTATCTTTTAGGGAAAATTTAAGCTCGGCTCTTTTACTTTTTCCTTTCTTGCTTTATTTACTCCTCTTTATCATTTTAAGCAAAGTTGAGCTTATAGAACCAATTCATCTCCCTTCTCTTTCCTTCCTTACTTCCCTCCCATTCTTAAGTTCTATAAAACATAAAATCATACAGTTTTAAAATCATAAGCCTAAAGTTTCAGAAACTAGAGAAGCCCTGCAAAATTTCCCTGCCTACTCTCTGATGTTTTTAGATGAGGACATTATGGTTGGGGAATGGGACATGGAACCAGATCTGGGCATCCAGTTTCCACCTCATTCCTCTATGTCTGTCTTAGAGAAGAAATGGGAGAAGGACCTCTATTCCTCTACAGGTTGTGTGTTTGTCTTTTCCTTGTGAAGGTTCCTAAAACCAACAGAGAGGTAAATCGTGATTATCTTTCAATCCACTCACCAACAAACAGCTGGCTGTAGAGTTCCAGGCGGGTGTGACCTTCCGTCGGGGCCTTTCGGATCTGCTGGGGCAGGCGATCCACCTGGAGACTGGCCTGTTTGACATTCCTCTCTGCAGTGACCCGATGCCACTGGTCATCATTGAGAGGGGAAGGCGACCTCACCACAATCTCCACTGGCCCGTTTCCAACATCAAATGAAAAGGATACTTCTGTGGCAGCTGGAGGAGCAGAAAGTATGAAAGATACATGAGCATATTTCTCCCAGATACCAAATAACAGCAGATTGTAGAGGAATGTTACACAGGTCAGTGGCAAAACCACTGGAGGAAAGACAAATATGAATCCATTATTTTCACTAACCAAGAAGAAGAGAAAATAAATTGCTCTTGCGGGGGCAGTGGTTCTATGTGCCAGGCATGTATTTACTTAATTTCCTTATTTATGACTTAGAAGATTTCTAAGAAGTTACCATCATCAACTCTTTCCAGTTGAGAACACTGAAACCCAGTGAAACTGGCAGTACGGTATAATTGTTGACAAAGGTGCAGCGGCGGCTCTGGTATCTCTGTGGCAACCAAGAACTCCCTAATTATTGGACTTAACTTCTGCTCAACCATGGAAAACCATGGCCGGTACTGGAAGTTCACCAGTATCCCGGGTTAGTGAAGTCTCAGAGCTTGAGGAGAGCCTCAAGATGTTACTGTGGAGCTAAAATTGCTGCCTTACTAGCTCAGTACAAATACTAACTGCATTCTAACTACATACCCTTCCACCTACAGACAAGTAGAGTTCTTATCAAAGAAGCTTCTCTTTGTGGCAGATGGGCACATTGCAGAAAACCAGAAGTTGTTCAAAATGCAGAGAGTAGCAAGAGGTGGGGTGTCCAGCCCCACTTGATATGTCCACAACACAACTCCTGCACCTAAGGCTCAGGGAACATTGAAGAAGAGGGCAGAAACATTACAGGAGTCAGAGGACCCAGAGGCCTGTTTTAAGAGTGTGTCTTCTATAAATAGCAGGGAAGCTATGCCTATGATACTACAACAATACAGCTGCCTAATTAGGACCTGAACAATCACAACACCAATAGATGCCTCATGGGGTCCCGCCTCTATGCGAAGAACTACAGTCAAATAGAGTCTGTTGAGAGTGGTGGAAACAGTCTTCCCCAGGGATGAGGCTTCTAATTGGTATCCACTACCAGTGGCCAGCCCTGAATTCATGTACAGACAAGCAACACTAATCAGACCCATCAGAAGGTATGTGAGTGTATATATGTACATCCTCCCTCAATAACAGTTATAGAAAAAGAGGCCATGGATTTAAGAGGGATTTTGCTTTGTGTGTGATTGGGAGGGGTAGGAGGAAAGAAGGAGAAGGAGGAAATGATAGAATTATATTCTGTATGGGTGCTTTAGAAACTCTAGTACCTGGCCTAGACACTGGTATTTCCAAAGGCTCCCTGGGAAACATTACTGTGGAGCTAAAATTGAGAGCTATTGCTTTAAGAGAGCTTACAAAATTATTTCATTAATCTTCATAGTCCTTATTGAACATTAGGGTTATGAGTTTTATTCAGGCAATGGTGGTGACCAGCATATTTCATTTGGACCACTAGTGGCTATCTCAAAGGCTGCATAGCACTCTGGTAGCACAATGCCCCTCAGCAGGATGCTGCAAACCTTGGCTAGTCACAAACAGGATACTGGATCCTGCTCACCACCTCCCTGCCAGCATTGGCCACAAATCATTCTTGTTTGCAGAGATCTCCCCTGTCAACCCTGTTTTGCAGCAAATCACCTTCCAACAATAGGTGAATGGGTTTGATGGTTGCTTTGTCAAATTTCGTTCTAAGCAGCTTTTTTATTTCAAATTTTAAGCTTTGTATGAGCTCCCTCAGTGGCCACCCAGGGTTTTATAAATACGTTTTGGATGCATATTTTCTCTCAGAACTGGCAGGGGAGGAAGCTTTTAGCTGAAGCAGCACACACATCTTACATTCCCTTAGGCTTGGAGAATTCTTTTTAGCATTAAAGATGTGGTATACCAGTGAGTTTCCCTGGCTTTGCATGCAGAGATATCCGCCCCTCTATCCATCAAGAAGCCTTCTTCCTAATCTCTAAGCCGGTTAATTAAATATCTGTCATTTTTTTTCCAGGGCTAATGGAAAATTCAGTTTCTTTGGGACAGTGTCACAAGCAATCAAACTTCTAATTTAAAAACCACAGTGGGCCAGATTCTCTCAGGGGCTCCCGTGTTCCCTGCCTCTGTGTCGGGGTCCCTGGAAAGTGGTAGTAACTTTATTGAGCTACAGGGATATTAGTTACAGAGCTCAATTTAATCAGTCTAATTGTACCAAAGAATTTTGGTCCTTCATGCCATTAGAAAGAGAACCTTCATTTTAACACCTACAGTGATTCCATGCATAGTCCAATAAAACGTCTCATTCAAATTAGAATCCCCTGCCTCCAGGATCATCGTGAGAGACATAACATGCAGGCTAGTGACCCCATCTCAGTTGCCATGGTAGTAGGATGGAAATGCAGGTAGACAATCACATGGCTGCAGCCTCCCAGATCCTTCTTGGCGGGGCAGATAGGTGGATGGGGGAAAGTAGCCCAGGCTTCAGCTGAAATCTGTGCTTCTGTGATGCACATGAGCAGGTGCCTTCCTAAATGTGGGTCGCCAGAACAGCAGGAGGATGAGGGCTCCTGGGTTAAGTGGGAAAGACTGTTTGGCTTTGAAGGAATCAACTGCCATCAGGGAAATAGAATTTAGTGATAAACTGAGTTTAACCCTCAGGTTCAACTTGAAGGGATAAACACTGTTCTAATTTCCTCAGCTACTACCCTTTTGCTACGACAAATTCCTGTCTGGGTCTTAAACTGTCACCGTTTGGAGAAATCCTGAGCACCAGCAGATTCTGGGCAATGTCCTTCCTCTTCACTCCTTTTGTCATGATAGGTCCCTGTCTATTCTCTTAATCCCATCCTCTTTGGTTTTTTAACTAGTATTATTTATTCTTTGAGAACTGCATACCTGCACACAATGATTTTTCAATTGTACCCTGTCAACAGCTTCATGTCTTTAAAATATATATAATCCACCAACTGGAGCATGGTCAATTAACCAGGACCATACCCCTAAAGCAAATTGACTCTCCCTCCCAAAGCAGTCATCAAGTATCAATGCCTCCC
This sequence comes from Bramus lutescens, assembly GCA_001685075.1. Taxonomy (NCBI): domain Eukaryota; kingdom Metazoa; phylum Chordata; class Mammalia; order Rodentia; family Cricetidae; genus Bramus; species Bramus lutescens. The sequence goes on along the minus strand of LOEQ01004918.1, from coordinate 4,236 downwards.
CAGCTAGGGGCAGGGACTTGGATAGTTGGGGTTAATCCCTAACCATGCTGAGAAGTTGACTGGTTTTACACAGGAAAACATAGTGGCTATGAGCCTATGAAAGCAATGGTCCCATCGAGTCCAGGAGACACCCTCTCTCCAGTCCTCGCCAACCACTGACCCTCACAACCTTCCCACTCCCTCTTGTGTGATGTGCTCTAAGTCTTGAGGGGAGACACTGTGATACAGGCACCCATTTATGGATGAGCACACATGGTCGCTTTTGCTCTGTATTTGACCAGCTGAGAGTCTCTGAGTTAACTGCTATCCACTATACAAAGGAGCTTCTCTGAAGAGGTCTGAGAGCTGTGCTCATCCGTGACCTCTGCACTCATCCATAACCCCAGAGCTCATGCATGAACCCTGTGCTCATCCATAACTTCTGTGCCATCCATGTACCCTGTGCTCATCTATGCACCCTGTGTTCATGCATGACCCCTGCACTCATCCATGACCCCGGCTTTTATTCATGACCCTGTGCTCATTCATGACACCTATGCTCATCTATGATCCCTGCACTCATCCATGACCCTTGTGCTCATCCATGACCCTTGTGCTCATCCATGACCCCTGTGCTGTTCCATAACCCCTATGCTCATCCATGACCCCTGTGCTCATCCATGACTCCTGAA
>LOEQ01004917.1:224360-237853 GCA_001685075.1 Bramus lutescens | reverse complement strand
CTCTCTCTCTCTCTCTCTCTCTCCTACTGAATTTGGTACCTGTTCCCTGTTTGTTCAGAATTCTGTGATCTGTGTGTCTACCCCTGAATAAAAAATGAACCTTTATTATACTCAATCATGACCTAGTGTGGAATTACTTTATAGTATCCATCTTCACTACTGGATTTATCTACAGTGTGTGTGTGTGTGTGTGTGTGTTTGCGTGTGTGTGATGTGTTGGTGAGTCCAGAAGAGCATGTTAGATTCCCTGGAGGTGGAATTATGGGGGATGGTGACTTCTCAACATAGGTGCTGAGAACCAAGCTTATGTCCTCTCTGAGAGCCTTATGGGCTCTTAACCACTGAGCCACATCTCTAGCCTCCTCACTCTTCCTTTAAAAAATGTTTATACCTTTGTATTTCTTCTTGAAAACATGATTTACTAAAGATGCTCAATGACTTATTATTCTTTGCTAACTATTGACACTTCATTTCATTATCAGCATGCAAAGTGATGGAGATTTGACAAAAATGATTAGAGTAAAGATGGTAAGCGAGGAACCAAGGTCCAAGTACACGCTCCCTTCCCTTCTTAACACACAACTTTCCCCCTTTAATCTTTTTGTGTTTGTTTAAAATGTTTCCCATAGTGGTCCTTTCACAGCAGGTCTGCCAGAGACAAAGTCTCTTCATTTTCTTTTGCCCAAAAATATCCGGATCCCCTCCCCCAGGACATTACTACTGTGCAGTGTTCCTTAGGGATCAGGGATCACAACTCTTTCCTGGGTGTGATGGCTGCTGCTTGCTCCCCTGTGGAGGAGAAACTGAACCCAGGGTCCTTTATGTTGCTTCTTCTCTGCTTTATTTGGAAGCACCGCTTATCTTGCAGCTTGCAAGGTATTTCTTTTCTTTTTCTTTGTGTATCCGAAGTTGACTGTGGTGCATCCTGGGGTTGATTTGTTTGGTTTTGTATGTGCGTGAATTTGATGAGTTTTCTGATTCTGTAAATTTATACACCTTGCTGAGTTCAGGAAAAAGAGTTGCCATCTGTGGGTGATTTCTCATCCTTGTCTTTCCCCACCTCTTTTGAGCCTTAGTGGTTTGATCTTTTGATGAAAGACCCAAGATCCCCTGACACTCTGCTCAACTCTTTGAAGCTTGTTTTCTCTCTGTTGTTCAGATAGGGTGATTAAAAAACAAAAACAAAAACAAAGCAAACCCTTTCTATCTTTGTCTACAGCTCCTTTCCTCTGGCCTCTCTTTTCTGTCAATGAATTTATTTGGTCAATGTATTTTCAATTTCCTTTATTCTATTTCTCAGTCTAACGTGTACAGCTGTTTCTTTGGTGTCTTCTGTGTCTTTGCTCAGTCCTTTGTTTCTTCTATTGCTATCAAGTGTTCTGTACGTGTGCTTGGAAGCATTTTATGAAGGCTGCTCTAAATTCCTTCCAAGGTAATTGTCTTGCTGTCTTTGTTTTGCTTTTGCTTTTTGAGACAAGCTCTCCCACTATGTAGGCAGCCTGGTCATATGCTTGTGATCCTCCTGTCTCACTCTTTCAGGTGTTGGTACTATGGGGTCTACCACCAAGCAAAACAATTCTGATTGTCATTGTATTGATGTTGGCATCTGTTGGTTAACTTCTCCACCCGAGTTGAAAGCTCTTGTGCTTTGGGTGTACAGAGTCCCCCACAGGCTCCTGTGTGGGAGGCTGGGTCCCAGCTGGTAGATCAGGTCTTTGAGAGGTTCTTGCTTCAAGAAGGCTCAGACTCAGTCAATAGATTAATCTGTTGATGGTTTCACAATTGGGTGGCATTGTGGGAGGCAGTGGAAACTGGGAAGGGGGGCTTAGGTGGAGTACTGGGCAGACCCGTGCAGGGGATATCATCTCTACCTGTTTATGGTCTTGGCTGGCTTTCCTGGTCCACCATGATGTGAACAGCTGCCCTCAGCCACACACTCCTACTAGTGTGAGATTCTTCTCAACTGCGCAGGGCCATTTTCTGCAGCTATACCTGGTTGACTAGAGTCCAGGTTCTCCTCCAAGGCCCCTCAACACTATTGGCAGGTGTGAAAAGCTCCCAGCCTCACTTCCTTGATGCTGTCCTGGCAGACAGGCACTTTTGCAACAATGCCTTGGCTCCAGATGCATCCCTAGCTGGATTCAGGTGGGACATAGTGTTTCTCTGTGATGTTGACTGGAGTATCGTCATCATCTAAGACATGTTCTTCCTGTGGGGTTGCCCCTTCCTGTTCCGTCAGCTGGAAAGAGCCAGCTTTCACCTGGGCTTTGACCTGGCTCTGAAGATGCTTCTGGCTCTGTGGCTTCATTAGTTTTAAGTCTAAAGCAAAAGGAAAACCTAAGAAACTCCCCACCGTGCTCCTTGCCTCACAAAGTTCATGGCATTGGCGCCATCCTCCAGAACCTGGGACTATCTTTTGGATAACAGCCAAGTGTTTTAGCTATATTTGGTGGATGGAGTAAGGAAACATACTTCATTTCCCAGAAGTCTAAGTTTGTAAATATTTTAATGTAATGTATGTGTGCATGCATGTACATGTGTGTGTATGTGTGTGTGTGTGTGTGCGTGCACGTGCGTGCATGCACCTAGGCATTCCCTTGCCATGGCCCATGTGTGGAGGTTAAGGACAACTTTGTGGAGTTGGTCCTTTCCTTCCACCTTTAGGTGGGTTCTAGGGATTGAACTCAGGTTTCCTGGCTTGCATGGCAAACACGACACCCACTGAACCATCTCACAGGCCATTTCTGCTGTATGTTGAGACAGGATCTCACACTGAACCTAGAGTTCACCAATTGGCTGAGCTTGCTGGCCAGTGACGTCCCAGAATCCCCCAGTTCCTCTCTAACCAGAACTGGGGCTTTGGACACTCATGCCAACACTTCTGATTTTCACATGGGTTCGGGGATTCAACGTCAGGGTCTCATGCTTGTGCAGCAAGCATTTACCAGCGGGGCCATCTCTCCGGCCTTTAATGTAGTATTTTTTAAATCAAGATTAATACAAAACAGGGGTTAACAAAACTCAAACAATTTAAAGAAAGACAGGGTCAGAATGTTTGATCTTCCCTTCATCCTGTGCTCTGGCCTGGCTTGTCCTAGTGTGACTACTGATCTTGCCTCTACTTGAATTTTTTTTTTCCTTTTTAATTCATCATGGACCTTTGAATTGCTCTTGGTTAAAACAAGGTGCTTCACTAAAATATTTACCGTGATTTTTGACTTTTGGCAGCCCCATCCTTTTTTTTTTTAAATTGATGCAGATGTTTTATTTACCACCTCCCCCAATCCTGACCCCTGCTCCTGTAGTGTTTGAAAACACCCATCCTGGCAGGATGGCAGTCCTCTGGATGGGTGCCTATGTGTGTGTGATGAATCTCTGGCTAGAACTTGGGTCAGGTGACCATGCAGCCTCTGCAGCTGTATGTGTGAGGCCCTGGGGGCCATGCCCTCTGTCCCCAGGGCAAAAGATAAGCACGGGAGGCTCTGCAGGGGCTTCACCTCCTTCTGACTACACTGAGACCCAGACTTTAAAACTCTCAGGTGGTCAGGAAGCGCCCTGGAGAAAGGGATGATCCAGGGATGAAGGAGTAACAAAGTCCTGGGCAGGGTGTGCCTGATTCTAGGAGGTGCCTGGGAAGGAGAATTGATGCTGCACAAGGGCCTGTTGCACAGGGGAACCAATTCTATGGTGGCCCTGGGTTTTGGTAAAATTATCTATTGAAGGCTGAGGGGACAGGAGACACAGGAGGCAGCTTCGTCTACTGGAGGCATGGGAGATGAAGCTGCCTGGGCTGAGGGGAAGACATGGCCCAGTCCTTATATCTAGGATGGTGGACAGAACCACTGGTCTAGGTGAAATCTAAGAGTCTTTGTAACCGTGGAATTCACATCTGCCTCCATAGATTTCTTATCTGGGACTGGCATTGCTACTGTCCCAGATCCCCATACTAGAAAAATATAGGTGGGTGTCGCTCCTGATTCAGCTTCCTTCCTCACCTTCTCATTACTTAGTTCATTACTAATTCCTGTTGGTCGTACTCAAATCCATTTACTTCTCCACCTTTACGCACAGGCCCAGAAAGTTCCTTAAGAGCAATTATGATTCGTTCCTTGCTATTTTTGCTTCTCCCCCCCATGTGCATACATAGACACACACAGCAACACAGATACACACAGACACACACATAGACATAAACAGACACACAGACACACGCAGAGACACAGACAGATACAGACACACACAGACATACACTCAGACACATACAGACACGCACAGACATAGACATAAACAGACACACAGATACACACACACATATAAACAGACATACAGTACACATGGACATAAACAGACACACACAGACAAAGACACACACACAATCAGCTGTCTACCACCTACTTCTTGGTCCATGTACCTGCATCCGAGGTTACCTCCACTTTAGTAGGTGACTGTGTGATTGGTAGGGTCGGATGATCACGTAACTGATTCTTTGTGTCTTAGAGAAATTCACTTTTCTCTTTTCTGAGGAAAGGACCCTAATCTTCAGTTCTCCAATTTACTGCTTTATATAACCACCACCAAGAACAAGAAACAAAAGTTTTCTCAGGTGCAGAGTCCTCCCTGAGCCTTCCCCAGCCCGAGTGCCCAGCTGTACTCTATTCTGTGGTCTCCACCATCACAGATGAATTTTGTGGAAACGGAGTCAGACAGTGTGCATCTTTTGCAGACAGCCTCTCTGATAAGTGTGGTATAGGAGAGGCTCAGGTGTGTGTGTGTGTGTGTGTGTGTGTGTGTGTAGTGGACTCTTTGCTCACAGCCACGCAATATTCCATTGTGTGATTTACAACAAGTTTTTTTTTTTACCTGTTGCGGTGCTGAGGGATCTTCAGTTGTCTTCAGTTTGGGGCTACTGTGAATATTCCCATAGACTTTTTTCTGTGGATATAAGCACTGATTTTTCTTGTGCATATACCTAGGGTGGCATTACCAGGTCAGAGCATAGGGCTGTGTGTGGTGGGAAGAGGCTACTGAGTGGTTCTGTGCAAGGGACACAGTTTCTTGTTCACAGCAGATGACATTAGGGGATGGCATGGTCTCACCACCGTCTGATGACCCCATTTTGGCCATTGTGGTGAGGGATTGCTGGACTCAGAGTATCTCTGACAGTGGGCAGGGCCTGTCAGACTTTGAAATGATGCAACTTGTGCTTCTGAGTGCTTCCATAAGGACTCAGGATCCTGGTGGCCCTGAGGTGCCTGTCCCTCCGCAGAGAAGTGGCAAGGTAGCTCATAGAGAGAGGCATGAAGATGACTCTGGAAGGGACGGGACCATATGATGCCGGGGTTCTAGAGAGAGCGGAGACACTGTGGGAAGTAGCCCTGGTCCACTGCTGCCCGAGTACCACCTAGGTCTAACAGCTCTGCTCTGTCCCCAAAGTGAGTGCCACTTTGTCTCTACCTTCTCCCCTTTTTGTGTCAGATAATTTGAGTGGATTTTTTTCTCTGTAGCTTTAGGGCCATGGGAGAGTGTTCTATTCTTTTCCTTTTGAAACTTCTCATTTTTTAGCAGCTGTTTTTGGAAAGGCCAGATGCCATTTGTCAATCCCTCACCATGTTCCAGGTTTCCTGTGGGTTTATTTCAGGCGCGCAGCGTGATGGCCCAATGAAAAAGGGCCTTGGTGCCATCCTGGTCCTCAGAGATGGCAAAGTGAGGCTCAGAGAGGTTCTGGAACCTCCACCATGCCCTCTGTCTATTCTGAGGCTCACAGATACCTGCTGCTGTTTCAGGGATTATTGCCACTCCCCATGTCTCCCTCACAAGTCCTGGAAAGATGTAGGCTGTGTCACAGGGAAGGAAAGTAGTTCACCCTGGAGACAACCTCCTGCATTCTGCTGCCCTGTGTCTTAGTTTCATCTCACCCACCTCTCTTTCCATCTAGATCTTCCCATTCTTGGGAGTATATTCCCTTTCTTAATGAACTATCTCTATTTCTATTTTGAACTGCACATCCCTGGTGCAATCATTTGCAGTGGGACCTGAGAACCCGGAAACTCTAGCGGGTGCCCACTGGGACTCAGACCTGTGCCCACAACAATATTCTCTATATATCTCTCAAGATGCAATTATAATTTGGGGTAGCTCCACTGGGTGCCATGATATCCTACAGAATTGAGCTCAAATCCCTCTGTCCTTTGTGCTTTATGGACATGGCCTGGGGCTGGGCCCCAGACTCTCACTCTCTCAACTGTAAAATGGGAATGAGGAATCAAACTCCATGGGGTTCTGGTGAGAAGCAAGGAAGCATGGAAGCCTATGGCTCTGCTTGGCGTTGGAGAAGCTGGGCGCTCTGTTGTGCCTTTTTATTGTTGCCGTTTCTTTTGTCCCTGGAGTCACAGATAGTGGGAAACCTTCAAGACCTGTTTCCACGGAGGCTCCATGAGAACCTGGCAGTTGCTGTAGCCGGAAGTGCTCCTGACCCCCTCCCGGCTTCTCTCTGGGGATCTCCAGGCAGCTTTGTGGCTGTGAGGCCTCTGCTTGTTGCTAGGCACAGAAAAACAAATATTGTATAATTGAGACATTTTCTGCAGAGAATTGGCCAGCATTAGGGGAATTGAAAATTAAGACAAAGACACTAACTACCTCCAGCTGACTCCCTGGTGAATAATTCATTCATGTGCCCAGAGCCCACAGAGGCCTAGAGAAACAGAAACCCTCAGTGCCTGTCTTTCCTGCCACTGCCTGCTCTGTACCCTTATTTTCCTGACCCGTCATAGAGAGGAGGTTCTGTCATCTGGAGAAATGGCAAGAGTGAGTGACACAGTAAGATTCTACTGGAGTTCTCGATGCCATCTTGTTGCGATGTGACCTTTGATGAATTCAGCCCCTCCACAAGCAGGATCCCTGCTTGGCATCACCTTGGCACTGCTGAATCTTGTAGACCCAAGTGGTGGAAAGAACCTAGAGCTGCCAGCAAGGCCTTGCCCCCGCAGCTCTTGCTAGATGGCCCTCTCACCCTTGTTCACATCTCTTTCTTTCCTCTAGGTGTAGGAAGTTAAGGCCTACCAGTCCAAAAGGAGCTAACCTGGAGTCTGCCTGGAGCTGTCAAAGGTCCTGTCTGTGCCTAGCCAATAAGGAGTGACCAAGAGGTGTTTCCTGAGTGCCTAGCAACAGGCGCTGTCAGAGGTCCTGATCGTGCCTAGCCAATGAGAGACGAGCATGAGATGCAATTGTCAACCAATCAGAACGCCTGGGTGCTGGGTGGGTATATAAGTTTTTCCTCAATGTTAAATAAACGAGTCTGTTGTAAACCTTCTTCCTGAATCCTGGCGTCTATGGTTGTTGACATCGCGCCTTTTCACCCCCTCTCCCAAGGAAGACGTTAGGACCCAGCAATACTAGTGCACCCTTACTGTGGGTCTGCTCTGTGACTGTGACAGAGTCCTAATGCCAGGGGACAGTTACAGTTCAGAGTTACTCTAATGAAGATGAACGCAAGCAGCATCCAAGGTGAGAGCCTCCGGCTTCAGCCTCAGAGTGACCACTGAGGACTCTGTGGTGGAAAGTGCACCGGGACTAAACCCTGTTGGTGAGAGATGGTGTTTTTGCTTTCACAAATGGATCTGATGGTCCTCTGAGTAGAACACGTGGTCCTGGGACCCATGTCAGCCTGTCTTTGCACCCTGTCACCTTACGACCCGAGGATGTTATCCAGCTACTAGACCTGGTGTCCGTGCCTGTGTGTGATGGTTCTATCTTCTGCAGTCTCTCTGATCACAGTTTATTGAGAACTCCATTACTGGATGGAATTCTCAATGCTTAGGTTCAGATGGTTCATCCCCGGGTGTGCGTTAAGCACTTGCTGGATACAAAGCATGGCTATCAGGGCTGAGGACACAACGTCACACCTGCAGGGAAAAGGTGCTGTTGTAGGTTCTGGAGATGCAATCAGGACAATCACATCACAGTTCCTCATGGAGTGAAAGGCTCACCAGTGAGGCAGATTTGTCAGCTCACAGCTCTGAGAGTATATCCAGGTAAACGAGATGGGTATAGTCTAGGGGAGGCGAGCTTCCCAGGGCAGAGACAACAGAGGTGAGTTCTGAAGGAAGCACAGGAAGTGACCAGGGAGAGGGAGCAGGGCATCTCCCAGTTAGGAGCATGGTACTGCGAAGGCCCTGGGGTGGGGTGTGTGCAGTCGAGGAAGTGAAGGTTCTACAGAGAGTGAAGAGATGGAGTCGAGACCGCAGTGTTCAGAAAGGCAGGCCTTTGGTGGTCATGATGAGAATTCTGTATTGAAATGGAGGGAAAATTAGAGATTGGTCCCATCAGCTCTAGCTTTGAGATAGCATCCTCCTCCCACCCCTTCTGCAGCTCAGAATATGTAGGCTGAACTGTGACTGGGCTCTGCTGGTGGTTTTCTGGTCTGGCTGGGGCTCAGCTCACCTTCATTAGGCTTGTCCACGGGCTCATCATCCAGGTCACATCTGAAGTGTGATAGATAGCCTGTGGAGCTGGAAGGAGCAGCTCCTGGGGATTTGGAGTTAGAGATACTGAGGATACAGCATCGCCTTGGGCTTGGTATGGCCAAGGCTGCTGGTGGCTCCTAGATGCCCCCCTTCTTTGGATAGTTGTTCTTGACAGGATGGGGAACATTTCACCTTCGCAGCAATGCCTTTTTTGTGTGTGTTACTGTGACGACATACTTGGCAGTGAATCAAGAGGGGAAGGGTTTATTTTGGTTTGTGGTTTTAGAGGATTTGGCCCGTCATGGTTGGGGAAGGCAGTACAGAGTGGCTCCATCTGTGCTGATGGCAGTGATTGGCATGGGCCAATCATGGTTAACCAGGAAGAAGAGAACACAGCTGGAACTTCGGGATGGATACCACCTTCAAAGGCCTACCTTAATGATCCACTTCTACGAGCCACGACCTACTTCCTAAAGGCCCCCACAACCTTTAAAATGTTACCACTTGCTGAGGACAGAGCACCTAACACACACGAGTCTGAGGGAACACACAGATTCACACCACAGACACTCACATCTGGGGCATCAGGCATGAACGGCTGGAGGCAGGCAGGCTCTGTGATGTGGGTCTCACTCTAGAGTCCCAGTGTGTTGAGGCTGAGCAGGTCTTAAGCCAGATCCAGTTACTTGCCCTCTCTGCTTCCCCAACCTGTCTTCCTGCATCACTTCCTCCTTGGGATACAGCTTGGGTAGCTCGCACAAGAGTCCCCCAGCTCAAATCAGCTTTTGGAGGACCCATACTTCCCACCTGCCCTGAGCTGCTGCCTCAGGAGGAGTTGAAGTGGTCGGAGCAGTGAGGAGGATGAGCTCAGAGTAGCAGGTACTTCAGCAAGGAAGACAGGCAAAGCACCATCCAAGCTGCAGGCTGAGGCCAAGGTGAACTTCGGAAGGGAGGTCCTGCTGAGCAGGCCTATGAGGTCTGCTGGTTGGATGCCTTTCCCACCTTCCTACTTTATGCCTACACGGAGTCTGAGGGTCTCCTTAGTCTGCTGGTGAGGCAGAATGGGCAAACAGCTCTCTTCCCAGCTCAGGTAATAATTCAGGAACCTACTTAAGAAATTGGTCTCCACTCTAGTTTCTGCCTGGTTGCTGCTGGGGTGGGAGGGAGCCCCTCTGAGCCCCTTTGTTGGGCACGTGTGAGGAAATATCGAGTGGCCCCACACATGTGCATTCAGTACTATTTCACTCGGGGATACCGAGCCGCCTGTGACATCACACTGTACTCTAGACCTTGCTTGGAAGGGGCAGCTTGCTTCTTTAGATTCGGTCCTTCATCTTTTTCTCCCTCCCCTATTCAATAGTGATGCTGAAGGCACGGAAGTGGATGTGGGAGACATGAGGAAGCCTTTCTCCAGCTGCCACCCCATGTGCCTCAGGCAGGAAGGAGAGAGAAGTGCTATGTTCAGAGTCCCCAAGAAACAGCACACCTAGGCTCTGCCTGTGGGTGGCCTGCTGCCAGAGACACTGGAGTCTGCAAATGCCTTTAGAGCAGAGAGAGCTTAGTGGTTAAGGTCGTGGACTCCAGAGCTAGATTCTGTGTTCAAATCCCAGTTCCTCCACTTCCACAGAGACATCTCTATGTCTCAGTTCCCCGTAGGTAAAGCAGATTAACCGTGTTAGGCTGCATAGATTACCCCCATCTACGATGAAGGAAACCCCCAAACTCTACTACAGTGAGTAAACTGACAGCAGCTTTCAGAAAATGGGAGATGAGGGAGACAGAGATGGAGAGGAGAGAGGAGTTGGGGAGAGAGGAAAGAGAGGAGGGGGAGAAAACACATAGCGGATAAGATGGGAGCTTAGATCCCAGCACCCTGTAACTGTAGCGTTGTAACACTGTGGGTTTCTCAGACTTGAAGGAGGCAGGATTGGGATGGGGCAAATCATGGAGAGTTGTATTTGTTTGAGACAGAATCTTGCTGTACATCTACCCCAGGCTGACTTCAAACTCATAGTCCCTCTCTGTGGCCTCCTCGGGTAACAGTACATCATCACTCACTGGCTGTTTCTTTCATAAAGTTGCTCATCACTTTGAAATTCTAGCCCCTGGGCTTGATGCAGGAAACTGTACAGCTTCTGGTGACACTGGTCCTGTATCCAAATGTTTAACTTCCAAACTAGGAGCAGCCTTGGGACCTTTTGCCCAGAGAACCGACACACTGTGCACCAGTACTCGGCAGTGAGCTTGACCTTGGGTGACTCATAGTGGGCAAAAAAGGCTAACCTAGAAGGACCCATACTGCATGGAATAGCCGCAACCTGAGGCATATAACAGACCGACAGAACGCTGCTTGGCATTCTGCGGTGGGGGCATGGGACTGGATGCATGCGTTTACAACATTCGCAGCTGCGCACTAACCAGAGTGGGTTTTGCTGCACGTAAACTACGGCAGGGAGAGGGAACAGCATGTGTGAAGGCAATGGGTGGAGATGTGGCTCAGGGGCAGGGCGGCAAGCAGAAGTTGACCTGACAGGAGGTGCCCGTCTGAGGAGCTGCCAGGGATGCCCAGGTGCGGGGCAAACGCCGGATGGCAGTTGAATAGAAACAGCTGCTTATTTCAGAAAGATCGCTGTGTCTTCTTAGAACCATCCCTCCTCATTTGAATTTGTGAGCAAAATGTAAAGCCCAAGAAACTGTCTTCAGACTCCTGTTTTCCATGTACAGGAGACACACGCTTCAACTTGCCCCTCCCCGACTCCCTCCCATCACCTCCTTGGCCCTGCAGATTTGTTTTTTTTTGACCCCAGAATTAAAGGATGGGAAGGAGGAGATCCAGGGCAGCCACATGTCCTGACTTGAACACAGAAGACATCATCTGGTTTGGAGTGTCCCCCAAAGGCTCAGCGTGAGGCATGTTAGGAGGTAGTTGCACCTCTACACCATCCTAGGGGGTGATACTGGGGTCACAGCTCCTTTTCCTCTCTTTCCTGGCTGCAATGCTGTATACAGGCCTCTTCAGCCACATGCTTTCCCATAATGCACTGTGCTGTCACAGGCCCAAACAGGCAGGGCCAAGTGACCAATGACTGAACACAGTCGCCTCCACAAGCCTTGTCTCTCAGCTGATTATTACAGGTATTTTGTCATCAACACGAAGCTGGCATGATCTGGGGACTTTAAAAGCAACTGACTCATAGTTCACAGAGTGGGGCAGCCTGGGCACCCGGAGTTTTAAATGTTTCCTAGTGATTCTGATGAACAGGTGTAGGGGAAGATGGAGCTATGGGTTGGGTGTCTCGGTGGATGGGAGGGATGTCAGGGACTGTGGGACACAGTGTCTCACGCAGGGTCCTGCTGGGACAGTTGGATACGAGGATGCATCTTTGGTGGGGGACGTGAGAGGTGGTTAGAGGAAGGGACCAGGCTTGGTCTTGGTGTCACTGTGCCTAAGAAGCCTGTGGCTTCCATGATGAGAAACAGTGTACGGTAGCCTCCCACAGTTCAATTTCAGTCTGTGTGCTCATCTTTCTAACGGAGGAGGGGTGGCCAAGTCTCCCTCAGCGAGGCATGCAGAAAGTGGCGGGGGCAGGGGGCACTCAGTGCTGCAGCTGAGTGTCTGTGCCTGCTTAACATTTGCATGTGTATGTGGTACATGTGTAGGCATATGTTCAGGTGTGTTTTCACAAGTGTGTGTGGTACAGAGGTTGATGTTGGGTAACTTCCTCAAGATCTCTCATTGGATCAGGAGCTTGCTGGCAGACAGAGTGGCGGGCCAGTAAGCCTCAGGGATCCTCTTATTCCCATCTCCCCAGGACTAGCATTGCAGGTGTGTACGACCTCAGCAGCTTTTTTTTTNAAAAAAAAACATAGATTCTGGAGATCAAGCTCAGGTCTCCATGCTTGGACAACAGCACTTTGCTAGTTAAGCCAGTTCCAGACTTCTATGTTGAAGTGGAATCTCCAGACATAAGGTGTTTAGATCACAGGGCTGAAGGCCTCACGAATGGGATTAGCATCTTGGTGAACTATGTCACGGTGTCTCATGACAGGGGCCTGCTGCCATTCCTCACCGAGACATTACAGGGCAAAGGTAGCCATCTATGATCAAGTGGCCCCTTCTGTCAGTGCCTTGGACCTTAGCCTGAAACCTGCAGGAAATAGTGACTCTGCAAATGCATTTTACCCCAGGCGAGTGGCTTGGCAGCAGTCCCTGCGGTAGGTGTAGTTGGTTCTCTAGTGAGTTTGAGCTACTTTCCCCATAGTAAGAAGACACACACAGACCCAAGCACGTGTGACCTCTGCAGATACTATTGATTGTCTTCAGTGCCCCCTCCACTTTCCTTCTGTCACCTGTGAATGTTTTGTTGCCTCTGCCCTCTTTGTGCACCTGCTTGTTCCCTAGATCTCTAAGCTTAGTCCGGGAAAGGGTCCCACTGTTCCGAGAAGGGAAGGGGCCAGGACCTCAGGCCTCCTACCCGCTTAGACAACATTCATCCATGGCCTGGAGTTCCCACCCCAGCAGTTCCTGGTAGGTTGATCTCTGAGTCTATGCAGCAGCTACTATGACCTTGTGCCGTAGGGAACATGGCTCCAACCCTCTGTGCAAAGGGCTGTCCCTAGTGTCTCACTTTTGCTTTCCTAAGACCCACATAGGAACACAAATAGTGCTCTGAACCTTTGCTCCTGGATGACATCGGGGGTGCAGCTGTCCAGAAAGAACTAGACAGGGAGGTACTGCTCTCCCATGGGTAATGCTCTTTGGTGAAATGACAAATCCCCTCACAGGTTCGCTCTAGACATTTCACTCCTGGGCTACTGGGACTGACAGCTGCTCCCGATGGTCCCCCAGATGAGCTGGGCTACTGAGAGTCATGGGTGTTCTCTGTGTATCACGTTGCCAGGTTGGTGCATCTGTGGGCAATACTTGTGGTGACAGCACATTACAGAGCTCAGCAGAGATGGAGTTCTGATGTAGGAGGGTCATCTGTCTATGTGTTACTTTCATTGGTTAATAAAGAAACTGCCTTGGCC